>LUCM01003298.1:29699-125285 GCA_008360955.1 Fasciolopsis buskii | reverse complement strand
CGGCGCAGCATTATCGAAGCTAACACCTTAGTAACTATCGGAATTAAACTAATCCCACGATGATTGCTGCAGTCACTCCGTGTACCCTTCTTGAAGATGGGTACAATCAGTGACTCACCCCACGATGGTGGGATACGCTCCTCGTTCCAAATATCACGAAGCAAGGAAGTAAGTGATTTCACCAGCACTTCTCCACCCAATTTGAAAAGAACTGGGGGAAGGTCGTCGGGACCGGCAGCTTTCCCTCTCTTCAGAAGCCGAATATTCGACTCCACTTCCACTTCCGTTGGAGGATCAAGTGACAGCTCCCAAGGATTCACAGCTTCAGACGTCGGACCAAATACGTTAGCGTGCGACCAGGTAAACTGATCCTTGAAATGCTCCGCCCAACGGTCCAGCCTTTCCTATCTACCACGGATGAGCTCTCCAGTCCTATCGCACACGACTTCACTAACCGAATTCCACCGCCCACTGCTGTCGCGTATAAGCTTGAACAGTCTTTGACTGTTACCTGAAGCGGACGCCACTTCCATCTCTTCGGCCACCTTAACCCACCAGTTTTCGTGGTCATTCCTAAGGCTTATGGTCAACTGGCGCTGCAACTGCCGACGCATCTTATTCACTTCCTTGCAGTTAGGCACCTGGCGTTTTTGCTCCAACAGACTTAGCGACGCCCGCGAGATCCAGTGTCTTTGATGAACGCTAGATCTAGGACCACAAGCGAAATCTACTGCCAAATGCATGGCCCGCTTAATTTGATCCCACTGATCGTCTACATTGCTATTAGTCGCAGTTCTTAGTGTTAGCAAGGCGCATCGCCCACCTAAACAGGACTCCAATGCACTAAGTTTTCCAAGTTGTGCTTTAAAGTCACCTGCTACCACTACAATGTCAGAGCGTTTGCTCTTCCGAACAAGAGTGACGAGGTTATCGTGAAATTCGTCTTTCTCCATATCAGTGCTGCAGTCTGTTGGAGCGTATGCCGAGATCACAAATAAACTACGCTTAACACTACTATCCTTTCGGACGCAGACTGATTCCTGCAGTCTCATGGCACACAAGTGACTGTTGACTGGGATCCAGTCTAAAAGGGCTGCTTCAGCCTTCTCACTCAAGACTATTCCTGCACCACGCTGACCCACAGCTTGAGCTGCTTCGCCTCCTGAAGTGCGAAGAAAATATCTTGACGAGACGTTTGGCGCAGTTAGTTGAATTACTCTACTCGAATCCTGAATTCGTGTTTCACTCACACAGCAGACATCAGTCGAAAGTGAGTCCACTGTCAGAGCCAAACACGCCTGTTGGCTAGCCTGCATCAAAGTGCGCACATTGAAGGAACCCAGATGCAGAGGCTGACGAGGCTTGAGAAAATGTGAGCTAACAGACTGAAAACCACCTAATACACTACTTGACAATAAACCGTTGCGAGTATCGGGCGTGTTATCAATGGGGACACTATGTGTGGGCAGAAGTGGCAAACGGATTGGGTTGGAGACGGAAGAGATAGGTTGAATAAAAGAGAGGGAACTCTGAGCAGTAGCATACTTATCACTACCCACCCCGCTCGATGCAATAGGCAGCGCGGTCCTGATTATCCTGCGCGACGACCGATGCAGTATGGAATTATTTGTAGGCGTGTAACTCATGGGGACTAATGGACGGGTACTGCTAGGGAGTCCAGCCGCTAAGCAGAAGAACGATTAGGGTTCTCAATCAAAGCCTTTGGTTCTGACAAGAACCTGACCGCAATTTAGCGAGTTATAGATGAGTGGGAGCCCATCTACTTGGATAAATTAGTGTTTCACTCGTTTTTCCGACTGAGCTGCTAACTCAGTTCAACCCCCAACTTGGAGGACCAGGAGACTACTTCGTCAGGCCTCTACCCATTTACCTTCTAGGCATGATTGGATCTTCGGCTTGAGATAAGCCATCCAGTATAGCTCGTTGGATCATGAAGGTACGCAAGCCGTCACACCTCGTCAAGGTGTAGTCTCGTTGTGACAGCACAACACAGCCAAAATGAACGCTGATTCAGTCCACATGATGTCAACGCTAGACGAAGGTGGACAAAACAACTGGGCAGAATCTCTACCTTATCACCTCACCAAGAGTAGCTAATCAACACCGACGTAAAGTCTAGATGACCCTTTTAGTCGGACGATGGCAACCAGACGTTCGTCACGATATCATAGCACTGACGAAGTCAACTCGACTGGTGATGAAACGTTTGCGACATAAATTTCTCTGCTCACCGAACAAATAGGTTCCATCCCGTTGAACCTGAGCTACGAGAAAGGAGGTCGTTCTCTAGGCTGCTATAAATATATATATGTATATATATATATATCAGAATGACCAATATGTATATGAATATGAGATCTCTGGTAGCACAAGATCGGTGGATTTTGTTAGTGCTGATCAGGTATACTGTTGACCACCGATACACATTTAATAACTTCGTTACGTCTGCTGTGCGGAGCAACCCGTATTTCGTTACGTAATTAGCTGTAGGTTATTTTGTATTGATTGGTTTTATTAGAAACAAATCAAATTAGCCGATAACAATGAACATTTTAATTCATCTTGTAAAGGTTGTGAGGAGATTCATCATACCGCTGATTTCTACACGACCCGGACCGCTCTCTCTATGTTAACGGTGGATTGTGAATGTGAATAGTGCTCTCTTTTCTTCTCCATGCGTTTGGGCATCGTTGTGATTCGTTGGTTTTATTGGATTTTTTGTAGAGGCTGCCGCCGGATCGACCGTAATTCGCTGCTAAATCCGTTAAATTCTCGTAGAGAGAAGTTGATCAAAATGCGAGGGTTATTGCATTCCAGTCGGATTATCTGATAGAGGCGAATGAAATTCGTCGTGCTGCACTCTAATGTAATCCGAATCGATTAGTATTCCTACCAACCTTTTTGGTTTCACCTTTGTTAGCGTCTCATTTATCACTTCGAAATTGTCTTTATTGAGGCACCAACTCGGGTATGCCGCGGATTAACCTATACGAGTCGATAACGATGACCAAAATGACTGTGTTCAACTCCAATGATTTAGGTTCACGCTGTTCTGAATTGTCTTACTTTTTAAGCTTAGAAGTGGGGGGTCCAGTTTGAGATTGTGTCCGTACACATGAAACTAGTGCAGTATAGGCTTTCAAATTTCACCTCTGTTCTGTTGTATATTCATCCTTTTTTCATAATTTAGTTTGTCAAAGTCCGTATCTTTTTCGACTTCGTTCCATTCCTCGTAAATTACAGTGTACATCGATGGGAAAATGGAAATTTCTCCCACGTATTTTCCACCCAAAATAAAGTGAAAAATGGCAAATACAAAATAATTTCCAATTGGCTTAAATACCCAACTCAGCATTGGAATGCCAAGGGGACATCATCATCACCGTTCAGCGTTAATTAGCAAGGCAAGCCTCACCGACCGCTTCCTTTCCCCCAAAGTTACATGTTTCTATAAAAAGAGCGAATATCCAAGGGGAACAGGGGGTGGGCCTTCGCAGGTGGGAAAAGATAAATGCCTCTGCAGCCAACACAAGGAATACTGTCTAACTGTGCGAGCGCACTCCTTCAATCATTCTGATTCGATAGAACACGGCGCAACGAGCGTTTTCGGCGTGATCATCGTCATCCATATTCAAACTGCTGACCAGACCTTGCAAGCTCAACTTCAAGCGCTATCCTTGTCCGTCACTTCCCCATTTGGTGCCCTGATAATATTATTATTCACCTTCCTAATACTTTCTTTTTTTGTGCATGGCACATGTTTTATTGTTCTTTTGTCTTTCTTATCGATACACCTTCATCTGGAAATTTCACCTAGTGTTTAGAACACTAAATCTTACACATAATACCGCTGTTTCACCGATCCCAGTTTGTCTCATTTTAATAGTAAGCATTATCTCATCGACTCCATAGGTCGTTGTGTGTTCCTAACTTGCCCTAGGCGTGAAAATGGACTCCGATAGATTTCATCTCTCTGGTCATTTGAGTTCCATAATTGAGTTAATAATTATGATTCCTACGAAATGTCCAATGCCTGTACATCTGTTTTGTTCAGTTGAGTGCTGATAACGCATTGCGATATTCACAAACAATATCTGTTTTGAGAATGGCCTGATCCCACTGAATATCGATTCCGGACAGAGCCGTCCGCAAAGAATTCTAAGTTGCTTATCGATGATTAGTCAGCCGATTCTCTAACAATCCCCTTCTCTGCGGTAACTTCGTGGTGTTATGTGATGTTTTTCTTGGTTCACAAATCTAACTGTTTAAATTTTGTTTGACGAAAAGATGTGGAATGTAAAATCAGTTTTAAAGCATTAGTTTAGAATCTTCTATGCTTTTTGCCCATCGGATAAAGTTTTAATCTTTAGAACAAGGACTGAAACAGAATAGGTTAAAGTGGTTGGGACATGTTTTGCGCGCGCCTACAGAACGATTGCTTTTCTCCGCCTTTCTCCGAGGTAGATAATAGCGGAAAGATGGCCAGTCGATGACATGAGAAAAATTGTGACAGCATTATTCGGTGGATTGGCTCGTGTAGATGCAGTTAAGCTACCGGGTTGGGTTCAAGAGATCTCCCCAAGCGACAATTGGAACAATAAGCGTGTTATGGCTAAATGCCACAGTCACTGGCGTTTTTGCATTCGGAATCTTTATTCTTCTTTACTTCTTTAACTCACTATTTTGCAATCGATCTTTTATTATTCCCCGTCCTTTTTTCTGTTTGAGCAGATGATGAGGTAGCAACCACACCGAGCGAACGTTGGTGTGACGACAATGGTTGTCCAGTCTGAACTTAACTAACCATGGAATAAATCCAGGCAATGAGATCTAGGGACTTCGGGGACAACAAGAACTAAATTTAGATGGGAATCGCTCCATTGACAACAGACATGCATTTTCCGCCAAAAATTGCTATACTTTGCTTTCATACAATTAAGATTATTTTCTCTAAACTAGTTCGTTCGAGCTTTTGCATAGTTGAAATGAACTTACCTGTCGCTGCCCTAAATGTCTCTATGATTCTTGGGATTCAAAATTTATCGATTCGGGAACTGTAGTTTACCGTTCTCTCCCGGGATTGCTGAACATCAGATCTTGTAAAACGTAGTGTTAATCGTTGCGTGCGGATACACACGAAACCAGTAACCACAAATTTTCCTGCTTAGACGTCGGGAGTCGATTCGCATTCCACAGTCTCTGGCGGTAAAATAAATTTTCTTGGTATTTTCCGATGACAGTTGAACCATTTAGGCAGATCACCAATAGTTTGGATACTATCTATTTTTAGGGTTTGGGGCAAAGAGTATTCTGACATGCTCGTCCATGTATTATTTGGATGTCTATTTTGCAATCTGTTCAGTGACGTGAGACCTACTACAATCCAAGTGAATTTTTAATCGGATTTTCATGATTGTTATGCAAAGATATTAGCTGTGTAGCTGATTCCTTCACCGTTGAGGAAGAGCGCGTACGCAGAGTAAATATGCGATCGCTGACAATTCAGTATCTTCATAATCAGCGTTGGTAAGAATTTTCACTTCCGCAGCTTTTGCATGATAACTTTTTGTTAAGTGCACACATCGGGCGTGACTGGTAGTTTATCGCTCACTGGAGGTCTGAATCGCGCCAGGTACGGTCACTTAGGCTCAGACGACTACTTAATGTCGCCTGATTCATTATCGCGGGTGAGCTATTGAATGGTTATCTGTCGCCATAAGTGTCAGTCATGGTTGTCAATTCCCTCCATGATTTATTGATGGTAGAATGTGCCTTATTTATTGCACACATGTTGAAGGGATGCCTTAAAAGTTCACTCCAGGGCAAAGAAATTACCATGCATAGACTGGAATAAGGCGAATGTTCCGTCCGATGTCCACTTTGGTGAACGTCCTCTCATATCGTTCCTTGTGAATCTCTTCATTAGGTGTTTTAGTGGGCATGGGGAGTCTTCATGTGGCTCATCGTATCCCAGTTTTTCCCCTTATGTCGATAACCCGACATTCCCATTGAAACCGGCCTGTTACGGTGTCAATTCTGATTCACTAATGTTCATTTGCCCATCAAATTGCAGTGGTTACTTAGTTACCTCGTTATGCTCACATAGACACGCATTGTATTTTGTCGATACACGAACCTTTCGGTTTTCCCTGATCAAGAACTCCTCGGTTGTCTAGTTCCCAATAAGAAATAACCAGGAACAAGTACGAAAATTATTCAAATTCAGCCACGGATTCATAGCTTATATGGCATGAAGAAGGACGAGATGGTCATATGCCGTTCAAATTGAATTTACAATGTAATGGTTGAGTGACTGGCTGAAAGGGATAAGACGTCTCGATGACTGGTTGGCTGATGTAAACGGTAAGCAGTGTTTGCAGTCATTTGTAAATTTAAGCATGACGCGTAACTAAAGAGATTGACTCATCGCCTCATGCGTCAGGATTGCACTCCTGTGTGGAATATGAGGACTTTTCATTGGCTAATGCCAACAAAGCACTCACCTGTTAGTTGGTCAAACGGCGGCTGGTGCTTTTTTAATGACTTTTTCAAGATTTTCGACTCCCTGATACATCCAACCAGCAAATCGTAAGGGGGCATATGAGCGTAATGGAGTTATTTAATGACGGACGTCCACCATGAATTTCCATCCTGTCGTTCATGGCTGTGGTTTGTTTCTCTAACTTGTTTAAAGGTAATTACTTCCATGTTCATATATGTAAGAATTATAGTTTTTCACTGCTAATTTACACTAATGTAGTATATTTGTGCACATCTTCAACCGATTCTCCTTCATGTCACTATTCATCCGGGTTATGCGGCTCTGCTTGATATTGACCAAGCGTCCGGTCACACAGATTCTCGTCGTCGCGCTGAGGGTTGGAACAAGAAAAGGCGGAGATTGGTGAGTGATTGGATACATTCGTCAATGCGTTTGTGCCTCTGCTTCTTTTTTTGTTTCGCCTTTGTGTTGGACGAGTTCTGTATTTCTTAAGTACTTTGTGTATCTCCATATATATATATATATATATATATATATATATATATATCACTGAAATCTAATTCTTATCTTCTGGAATATGTGCGGAAGCTCTTCGTTGAAGATCCTATAGAAGAAACACGACTTTGATTCGTTGATAATTCTTCGTTAATTGGGCTGGCCCAGCCTTAGGAACGAGGGCAGATTGCCACCAGAATTTTGTTCACTCACCCAATACTGCTTACTGATGTAGGAGTCAGCTAGTTTGGACTTTTTTACGCCGCAGCTTTCCCCCCATGATGCTTCTGTCCTTTGGGTGGAGGTCGAATGTAATCACCAATGACCATCGTTGTCTGGAGGTATTTAGCACCTATTGCCAAAAGTCACGCCAGCGCTGCAACGTCATTAACGTTGTGCTTGACTTGACCACTTTAATTGTCCTTTGAGCATACGTAACATATTTTGAAAACGCTTTTAACTTGCAGTCTGTTTACGTTGAACTACCGGCTTTTCTTATCGCTAAAGCATCTAGTGGCATATGAGTTATTTTCCACGACTATTTGGTCGCATTTTTGATGCTTTTGATGGGACTACATTTTTCCTGTCTAGCGTCATGCAGTCGTTCAGTATCTCATGTCCACATCCTCCATTGGAACTTACACCTATCGGCGTAACTCATACCAGCCTACCAGCTCACATTACTGGGTGTGATGTGCCCCTTTTCGATATAGATGGGCCACAAATGTCCTAATTCTGTGGACTTCGTCTGCTTAATCTATGCAAGACTATTGGACGATGAAAAAAGTCGTATGAATAAACTGCGTTTTGCTACTCAGTTATTGATTTAATTCAGTCAAAGCACGAAATTATTACAGTAAAGCATTATCCCATGTTCACCGCTTGGGGTTGTTATTCTTAGTCCTTGTTTAATTCTTACGATGCCTCCTTATCGAAAATATACATTGTTACTTCCTCGCACAACGCAACAGTATCTCCAAACTTTTCCACGAAAAGATCGCCTGACGGTATTCACTGTTTTGCATCGCATGTATGTGTATGTAAGTATCAAACGCCAGGCTTTGTGCGTGCCTGTGACCAGCCAGGTTCATTTTTGCACTGTAAATCTCCTAATTCGAAGTACCTGGTCATGTGACTCTTGTCAACGAACTGGGTTTTCCGTTTATCTCGTCCTCAATCTAGTTGAATCAGTTATGTTCACACAACTGATTGGTATTTGATGGCAGTCATTTTTTAGCGACCTGAATGGGGTTTTGGTGCGCGATGGAGCTGGTATCTCACTATAGACCCTTCAAGGTGATCATCGCTGCTTTTTCTAAAACCTGAACTTATTAAAAGCTGTTTCGAAAGCGGTCTGTACCTAGTTTTGTGCCACAGTGCTTGGGTGAGTTAGACAATCCAAATCCATGATCGAAGTGTCTACCCGTTTATTTTGTCATTTAGAAATCAAGCCCGAAGAATGTTGATCATTGATGGAGCTATTTCCGCATTAGTATTATTTAGTCAGTATGCTCAAAGTTAGGTGTTATTTGGTGGGCTAATTGGCTGTTTGGATATATCAACTGTGTATTGCTTGGTTATATGGCAGAATAGACTATGGGATCGTATTTCGCAACAAATGATCGTGGATAATGACGACGCTTTCGTATGGTACTTCCCCATTGAATCTACCATTTAAAAGGAGTCAGTTTGCTTCACTCAGGTAGTGTGTTTCTTCTCACGTTCAGTTTAAACCGTTACTTTTCTGTCATTATATATTCGGAAAATGTGTGCTCACATGCCACTCTGATTGTGTTTGCGCGCCTTTGACACATGTCGCTCTCTCCCGAATTCACTGATGTCAAGCAGCTCTCACCGTCCCAGTTTCATTAGGTTGACGTCGTCGCGTGATGTGGTGATCTGAATGCTAACTGTAATGCCCCTCAGGAATGCATCAATGGTTCCATGCTTGAACGCAATCTCGCCAAATATTATCAACTCATTTAGTTTCAGGGGATGAGAGAAGCTGGTTCTCCAAGTTGATCCTTTCTTCGAGATTTGATAGCATGGTCGGCGTTGATTTGGACCGATTTGCGACATTTATGTATGCAAATTCCACAAAAGTACAGTATGAATACAGTTCATTACTCGGAAGTATTTTCCTTCATAATGATCGTTTAGTTCAAAGTGTTGCTGTAGGCTGTTGCTGACCCGCGCTCATTTCTTAAACAAAAGCCCAGTACCTCATTGTTTCGTTGTTCGTAACTAGGCAGGCATCGTGTTTGAAGGGGCGCACCAACATTTTTGGCTTTTCCAATACGCCTATAATGGACATGTTAGGGACAAGGATTGTTTACTTGGGAAAACGTTTGCAAATACCATCCTATATTCCTCATATTTGTTCATCTTTATACACAAATATAATTGGGCATTCAGGAACAATATCCCGTGTACACTGTTCTGCTTCGTAGCGTTTCCGAAACCATATTCGGGGTGATTTATGCGCACTTCAGTTTGTTTTATTGTAATATATTGTGTAGACTTTTGCATACAAAAAATAATGTCGCATTTCAGTCAAAAAACGTGAGGGTAAAAAAGAAAAGTAGGAAACAAAAAAGAATTTACACTCGTCACCTTGTAAACGTGCAAAAAACTCATCGAGGAATAATCATAGCACATTGTGGTAGGTTGCTCAGTAATTCGGCTAAAACCGTCACGGTTTGTCAGAATGCATGCTAAGTATGGGACAGTGGAGTTCCCATAGATATTGATTCTAGAGGGTATGGAACGAAAAGCGGATCGTGTAGAAATATGAGAGTGACACTTTGAAAGGTCGTTGTGCAGAGGATGTGTGGGATCAGAAAGAATTCTGTGAGCAAATTTCTCACATGCAGATAAGCGCTGATCACAGATTTAGGGACAATTCAGTTACTGGTATAAAAGACACGGCTAATAATTGATAGCCCCCAGTGAAGAATTTTAGAGTCTTTTTCAAGTAAACGTGGGAAAATAACAAGAGAACAGTAAAGAAGGATTGGAAAACCATATTGGTATACAAATCGGGAGATGGTACTTCGTTTTACCTTGTAGTGCCGAAGCTTCTTGATTTGATGTGACAACCGTCGGCGATTCTTTACACAAGTAGAAATGTGGGAAGTACACTTCAAGTTTTTAGCAATAGCAACTGCCAGATATTTCACAGAATCAACCCTGGTAAGCTTTTGAAGTCGATGGAAGACGTTTCGGATGGGTTGGCTGACTGAGAGAGATAGAGAACAGCCTTTCGAAACATTTAGATGTGTTGAAATTTAAACCAGCTCGTGCAGAGAAATCGAAAAGAGAAGATAGGCTGTTGGAAAAACTTTGGAAATCATCGTTGTTCGAAACGGCTTGATTGAGAGAGGGTAACATCATCAGTATACATAAACAGATGACAGGGTGAGCTAATTGATGAGTCGCTGACGTAAGTAGAGAAAAGAAACGATGAAAGCGCAACACTCCGTAGCACACCTGAGTTGTTAATCAACGGTTTTGATGTTTTACCGTCCATTCATGTGCACTGGGTTCGGTTAGTAAAGTAATCAGACAGCCATTTTAATAAAGGCGTGGAATAACCAAGCAATGCACAGAATGCATTGATGCATTTAAAGACTTACAAATGTGGTGAATAAGGGAGACGACAGCGTCGAATTTGGACCTGTCAGATTTATAGTCAAACAGAAAAGGTTGGTCAGTAGTATACACAGAAGAACGCAGGCGCCTAAGTATAACACATTCCATCAGTTTAAGATCGGAAGATGTTAAGGTGATGGGGCGAAAATGTTTTTGCCAAAGCAGTAGAACTGCTAGATTTTGAGATGGGAGGAAAAGTGACGGGTATCCAGCAGTCAGAGATAGAAGATGGGCTTAATGATGAGTTAATCGGAGAAGTAAATGCATCGGTCAGAGCACAGCACCTTGCCTTGAAATAGCTGAGGACAGATTGTCAGAACCAACTCCTTTGGCAAGTTTAGTGTTGCGGAGAAGGTCGAGCACCTCTTCTCTAGAAAAACGTGTAACTGTCATATCACCACCCTGTCCAAATATGACTGGGGGTATAAGTGGAAGGATGGATGAAAGCACGATCGATTCTGTCGACATCTGCAGAAAATTTCGCACGTTTCTTTTTGTCCCACACAACAGTCGAATGTCTTGCCATTGGATTCGATTGTTGTTACCACTTAACAGTTTGCTGGTGAATGTAGTGTCGATGCGTTTGATTTCGGCTTTTATTAGGGTGGAAATATACCGCATGCTTGAGTTATTACGGGATTTGTAGAAGTGCTCCTTGCGTCTTCTTAGAGATTTCAGTTTGTGGTGGAGATATGGCCATTTGAGACGAATAGTGTTTCTGAGGGACAACAGATATCAAGGATTGTGTTGGCCGTCTCTGTGAAAAGTTTGACATTGTCATTGAGCANTGGTAATTTTAATGGTGCGGAGATGGTCGAGCACCTCGTTTCTAGAACAACTTATAACTGTCATATCATCACCCCGTCCAAGTATGACCGGGGTATAAGTGGGAGGATGGATGGAAGCACGATTAATGCTGTCAACATCAGCAGAAGTTTCTTTTTCCCGCACAACAGCTGAATGCCTTGCCATAGGAATCGATTGTTGTTACCACTCAAGAGTTGGTTGGCGAACGTCATGTCGATGCGTTTGATTTCAGCTTTAATAAGGTTGGAAATATACCGCATGCTTGAGTTATGATGAGATTTGTAGAAGTGCTCCTTGTATATGCTTAGAGATTTCAGTTTCTGGGTGGAGATACGGCCATTTGAGACGAATAGTTGTTCTAGGGGACAGCAGATATCAAAGATTGCGTTGGGCGCCTCTGTGAAATGCTTGTCATTGTCAGTGAGCAGGGGTTTAAAAGGGAAACAGGTAGATGCGATCGAAAGGGATTTTTGAAGAATAAGATTGTTGTTTGAAAGGTTATAGAGACGAATTCGGATTTGATTTGTTTGCCTGAAGGAATGGAATGCTGACCTAGAGTATATCTTGGGCCTTAAGAGAAGCAGACAACGATCGCTACTTGAAATTCGAACAAGCAGTTTCAGCAGACTATAACAAGAAATTCATTGAGCTGTGAGAGATTAAGTTATTTAGGTGGGAAAATTGGAGGTCGGTACCAGATTTAGTTTAAATAACAATGTCGTGAATGTATTTTGTCATTTGTCCATCACAAGCCTAGTGTAAATTGGTAATGTAAAATCAAACCAAAAGGAAGTCTAAATTCCCTGTTGCACTCCATAAAAATTGGAGAGTTCACAACAACTATTATTGGTAATGGACTTGAGTTGAATGTTATTGCTAAACTGATTTCTTGTAAATAAATCAGCAAATTTCGCTAAGTTTTTGTTGTTTTTTGATTACGATAGCGCTCTGTCGACACATTTGAACGCATTAATCTGGCAGAAAGCATACGAAACGATTCGCCCGTTAGGCCAGCTGATAATAAGAGTTCGCTAAGTGAGTCAGAGCGTCAAGTATCGGTCGCTGAACGCGGTAAGCAGCTGATGGTCGTCTCAAGCACCAGTGCACAACCTAACACGTGCAGGAATCAAGATTTCAATACCTTCACAAGAATGGGGTGTAAATTGGAGACAAAATTTACCGATTTCCCTCCTGGGTATTGCCGTTCCGTAGTTTCGGTCGCTATCTGGCTTCGCTATCTTACATAAGGGGAACAGTTAATAAAGTTAAGTGTAAAGCTTCGGAATAACCTCGGAAACTTACTTCACCGGAAGGACTAGGAGTCTTTTGAGGTCTTATATGTTTCTAAAGACAAATGCATTGGTTGCCTACTTACGTTAGTGCAATTTTGGTAGTATCTTCGCAAACAATCACGGAATGTCGTGTTGGAAGCATCAGGAGTTCGGTCGTTGTCGTTGGTGAGATTCTTTCAAATTATACATTTGTTCGTGTCTAGTTGCTTCTGGACGTAGCTATCTCATAAGGCACTTAGAATCTTGCCAGTTCGCCGGTCAACGAAATTTGGTTTTCACTCCACCGTAGATCATTTATGCCTGACACACATAACTTGGGTGGCAGATCCATATTGATTTAAAGAGAACGGATCCGATCACTACACGTTTGACTATCTGACCGCTCAGCTCGGACTGTGACCTTCCTTTTTTTGGCGCGCGTCTTGACAAGCTTATCTGAAAACATTGCCAATCCACTTACCGCTTAGAAACATTTGTTTGATTATGATCTGTTCCATCAGTTGTGATCACTGTTTTACCCAGTGTTGGATGCAATGACTTTGTTTTATCTATCTCAAAGCTATCAAGTGGTCACCAGAGGATCGTTTATTTCTGCTGTTTGATCCTCCAAAAATGTGCGCGCCTAGATGAGTGTGATTCTTTTGGATTCGAGGTTTTCTGCTATTTTCAGCCTTTAGAACACCTGGCAATTCAATCACTCGCTAGTTTTTCACATTGTGCAGTGAAAATGCAACAAAATTATTTTTACTTTTTTACAACAGTCGATGGCACAACTGTCAAACAGCACTGATTCTTAATGGTGATGGATTTGGGGAATTAATGTTTCTCGGTTTCGACCAACTTTGTGTACCACAATCAATTGCAGCAGGAAAAAAGAAACTGTTCAGGAATGCGCATTCCTCTTCTGAAAACGGTATAGTGCTACTGTTGAGCTTATCGTTCCGCTCAATGATCGTTCATGGACAGACGTGCATGGGACGGCGTTCAGTTAAATAACCTCTCTTTTTGATGGATCCATGTTTCTTTTGCATGTGTTGTTTGCAAATATTCCATCGTCAGCCTCTCAGTCGAGCGTGTATCTAATCACTTGCGATTGGTTGTGTATTTTTCGCCAATGGTGCCGCAATATTCATTGACCGTTTAACAACATATTACGGGTTCACACGTATTTCGCCCATTCCGACCGTGTTTTTTCATCTGTTGATAGTCTTTCGATTATTTTCTCTAAGAACTTGGTTTTTATCAGTCACGTTTTAGCCAAGGAGCTGAGAATAAGCTTCTTTATGGATTAAAAATTGCATTTTAGCGTTGATTTTTCTGCCAGACTATCATTTTTCTTTTTGTTAGTCGACGTTAGGTGTGTCATGCGAAATATCGAACCGCTGAAATGTTTGCGTGAATTGTTTTCATTGCTGCTTACGAATGCCACCGCTGATCAATCAGTCTCTTACTACAAATTTATTAGAACGATGCTGTCTTGAACAAAAAAGAGGGAAAATCTGAGGTGGATAAAATCATCGATACTTACGATTGCGCGCGCGTTGCTTAGGGAAATAGCCTCTGGTTTCATTAGTTTATCACCCGTGGGAAATAAAACCAACACAAAAGTTCACGAGAATGACAGCGAAGACTACACTTAGGTGTGACTTCAGGCTTATCTTTGTTATGATTTACTCAAATGGGGATCTGTTTCGATTCGTCAAGGTCAACAATAATTTGGTTGTCCCATCATAATTCTTCATCTAATGTTGGTCTCTGCATTGTTTTTCTCATGGAACTCTTTGGAAGTGCTGGAATTTTGACGTGTAAACAGTGATATTAAGATTTAGTTGAACGATTCGGTTCCACCTTAGGAATGAGATTTAGATGTGACTTCATCTAACGTCGCATCTGATTATATATCTCATTCATACTTTTCTAACGTCTCACCCCTTATCGATGATCAATTTTTGTGGTTTTGTTGAGTAGTTACTTGGTCTTCCTGAATAAGTATGAAATAACTTAACTATTCTAGACAGCTGTTTACTTTTTGACATTTTGATCAGAAAGTCTAATTGAATTTGCCGGAGAAATTATGGTAATTTGGTGCCATGATAGTTGAGAGAAAACCTTCATCACCATTCAAATCCATTCAGTCGGGTTGTAAACTCTTAGGACACATTAGATTATGTGCTCTTCGAGCACGTGAATGAGGTTCAGACAACGAACATTTGATCCATAGGTGACCAAAGTTATATTGCGATTAGTTGATGTGTGCCACGAATTTTGAGCTTGGATATGCCAAGCTGGACGTCTGTCTTATCTAATAAATAACAGACTGCAAATGACTGTTCTTTCGTGACACAACAGCTTAGAAGCTAATGTCGACCAGATATCTCAGGAGGAAGAATTAAATCTGATTAGTGGGTTAGGCAGACCACGGCAATCGAAGTGCGTTCTTCGCTTGCTTTCTTAACAACCGTATGCTCAAGATGTTCGTGCATGATTCTAGTTCACGAAGAAATGATCTATGTACTGCACTCAAACTTTCTATTTGGTTAAATTGACTCGAATCCCAATGTTTCCGCAATGAGGCTTCACCCAGATTTTAATTAGATCATGTAGTTGGAACAAATAAAAGAACCGATAATAATAATAATAATAATAATAATAATAATAATAATAATAGAATATGACGATGGAAAAATACGACAAACCACGGAATTTGGTCTACCACCACACGGCGAATTAGTTTTCCGGGATCCATTGTGAATAGTTAGTACGCAAAGGGCGTGCATTTGCATTCCAAAGCTGTTGCATTTGCTATTCACGTTTTGCCAATCTGTCGTCCGCATATCAAAGGGTATGCCAATTGGAATAGTGTAGCGCGTAACTTCGTTCATTCCCAGCGATAGTTTAGCGGACTGAAGATATCCATTGTAATCCCATTCTTTCGGTTTTATCGCCTTGGTTCCTGCAACTACGACGAACTATATCGTATTGTTCCTGTTCATCGTTCCATGTGAAACTAATGCATCATCCGCTTTCTTATTTTCGTTCCACTTTATTTCTTTGTTCCTCTTCCTTAAGCATTATTTTCGAAGCACACTAATCACAGCTCTCAATGTCAAAGCTCCAACACTATGAGAGGCTAGTCACACGAATTTCCGTTCGGATTTAGGACGTCAGTGTTTTGCCTGTTGTCCAGATTCTACTATAAACATTCTGGACAAACTTGCTTCCTAGTTGTAAGACTTGCCCCCTTAATGCTGTTGGACATCCTTGAGCGGGAACCAACAACTGCCTGTCCTTCTAGACGCCCTCTCTCCACTAATATTTGAAACAAATTCACAAAACTACCACTATTTTTGTGTGAAGAAAAATTAGTGTTGGACTTTATCCATCTTTTTGCCGTGCATTTACTTCTCTTCCATAGCTCGTGAATCACGCCCAAAGCATTCGCTGCTATCTTTCTTTCTGGGCACGGTCCCAGCTAGGCCATGAATTGAAAGGCTCGTTTATGTTCCTAGATTCTATAGCCCAGCTTTCAACCGCATAACCTTCTCTGAAACGAAAGAGAAGAATTCGATTTCAGCCACTCAGTTTTGAGGCTATTTTGTTCGAAGCCATGCACGTTCAGTTAATCCCTTTTTGAACGCACCGGTTATAGTATTTCCACCTTGACGTGCATTAAAGCGCTCAACTGGGATGAAAATTTTCAGTTTGCTATTGGCAGGTCAAATGTCTCAATTAATCGGCTGATTGCTGAGATTTGCATGAAGCTCATGAATGAACTGTTGATGATCCCTCTAATCCGGATTAGAGCGTTTCCACTTCTGATCCAAAGTATAGAACCGTTAATCAGTATATAAAATATATGTTATCCTACACGCATATCTGTATCAGTCTGATCGACACAAGGTCGCTTTTTCATTAAGTGCCTCATCCGTGAGTGTAGTATGGGGAGCATACCCCATAGCTTCGAAAACCCATTACACCGGAGGGGGAAGATTGGGGATTGGGGTGAACCGGCAAATGGCCTTGAAACTTTGAATGGCATAGGTCCACCCAAAGTTTCAATAGGCCAAGCATGGCAACAAGCGGGACGACAGAAAATTACTGCCCATCACCGAAATGTCCCAAGATGCGGGATGCAAGTGATACGTCAACATAAGCTAATATTTACTGCCGCATTCGTTCGAGCTATCTCCGCCATGCACGAACCATTCGAATCAATCCTGATGGAGTTGTCTGGTTGAACATTTAGCATTTCAGCTTTAGAATTTCTGTCTTGATAGGTTCCTGTGAACATAGGTGGCAGAGAGAGGGGCTTCCGATGTCTGCTTTCTTACTTCAAAATAGTTTGGATTGTTCTAGGATAGGTATTGTATCAGTCTCTGAACGACATATAGTCGCTAATTGTTACCAGCTTTTAGTAAGGCAATCGTCAGGAACAGTTGTCTCGCGTTCTAGTAGATGAAACTGTAACTCAGACTGCATTTTGCGTTGTTTCATGACTCGAATTCTTTTGCTGGTTTACCTATAAATTAGAAAGCTATGCAAGTACAACTTTCACTAAAGTATTGTTCATACTCTATGGAATGTTCACCTGACTCGTTAGTTGCTCGGACGCATCAATAATAAACAGTACTAATTATGTGAGTTTCATAGTTTTCTGTTATCTTTATTTCACTTGTGGATTATTTGCGCTTCATTTTTGAGTGCAAGCACACAAGCAGTAACATCAAGTCTATGTTGAAGAGTAAAACAGTGCCCGGAAATATAAAAGATTCAGAAAAACGTGTGTTAGGTTTATCTTTCACGTCATTCATTCTCCATCACAGCCCGTGGCTAGTTTGTGTTCCACGCCCCACCTAGTTGTTTTAAGGACCCCTCACCCGAGTTGTGCTACTCCTAAAAGACGATCACTATCCTAAACAGTTTACTCCTGAAAACGGTTTGCGTGTTATTCACATGCTGAGTTCAACAGCAAATAATGTCTTGTTCTAATATTCTGACAGGACGATTTATTTATCCACACTCAGCAACGATTTTCCTCCGAACACATTTGTGCCGTTCGTGTTCATCTACTGCCCGATGAGGCCTCCTCATTTTCCCATCTTTGCACGGTGCTTTGAATGTGAGACGCTAATCTATAACTGCTTTCTATAATTACCCAGAGTGTGTCCATTCGCACCAGTGTTTCCGGATAACGATGGTTCGTGGTGCGGTTGTATATATCTTGTGTAATGCAGAAGCATTCTGATCCGGTGATCCTCGTTTACTACCAACGACTAAAACAGTGTTCATCTCCCCAACCATTTTCCCCAATGGACGCAACTATCGAACATAGGATTGATCGATTGAGTGAACACGGTTGAGGGAATTTTTGCGGATTTTGAGACTGGGTATGCTAAAACAGTTTGCCCGGTACCTATGAGTAGAGCTGCATCCAACGTTTCACTCTCTAAGGAGATAAGACGAACAACATCAGTTGACCGCAACTCTTGCGTCGTTTTCTGTTCCTCGTGCCTTACCACTAATTTCACCAAGACGAGTCCGCCCCACTTGGCGGTTTTATAACCGCTTTTCTCCCTCCGTTTTGTCAAATTTGATTCCAATTGCATTTTTTGATTCGTGCTAATAATCGCGTTTTTTCTCAACATCTTTTACTAAAAAGTCTACTGTCCCAACTACCAGTGGAAATGAACCTTCGTTTCCTGAGCTAGTCTCATTCAAGATGGATTCATACTATCAAAATCACAGAATCATATTCCATTGGAATTTTGTTGATCTTGATTTGAGTACATTCGTGGCAATGAAATTTGGCGATTTGTAAAACCACAGTAATGTGCATCTTTACCGTGAAAGGTCAACGAACTGAAACAGTCCTTTTTCGAGTTACATTAGGTATACCTAGAAACACGACCGATGAGAATTTGGTCACGTGTTAGCACTATTTCTCCCATCGCACACAGCTTCATGGTTTCACTGAAATTTTCGAAGACTGATGTGTATATGGGTGCGTTCAAACCCGAGCCTTTTGTTTCATAGCAAGATGTTCTCGCTTGGTGCTACTTAGGTAGGACAGAACGCTGACTGACGGCACGGTTTAACTAAAAACAAACTGTGCTGCTTACGCCACATTTTAAAAGGTATGCATGTTTCTCAGTCAATACCGCGCATCTGTTGAACGTTAGCTTGAAGTTTCCAAATGACGGAGTAAACGGAAATTATTTTAACTGGGTTTATACATATACATATCAACATGTATACACATGTTATGTATGTACGTATATAGCACTGACTCGGTTCCATTGTGTTTTGTGCCATGAACATATCGGTTCGCTCTTTGTTTCCTTCGTAAACAAATTCAAATGGCCTGATGCAGTGAATTTATCCGTAATATTAACACCACAGAAACAAAAATACTGTCGAGTGCTAACATTTTATGCTAGTCTTTTTAACCACTTCGGGATCTTAATATAGCTTCGTGCTACCCGGTTCATCTCCAGTTTGCGAACCGCCCCATCGGTGGTTGCTGTCGTGCCCACTGAATAGTCGTCCACGGAAAAGTGCCGGTTCTGAAAAGGAAATGGTTCTCGTTGCGGTATACTACAACAGTCCGTTAATGTCGTGGCGATTTTGGCTCCCCCTTCAGTAAGGCCATATTCCCATTGTCCTCCTTTGAGATGTTCTTTAGGAGCTTAAGGGTTTTCAACTGAATTTTCTGATTAATGGCTCCGCTGTAAATCTGGAGAGTAGGACTCCTGATCCGGATTTAAGAAAAGCTATACCAGATGGGCTAGTCTCGGGTTCCCAACGGTTTATATATGTCGTGCTTTGTTCTACTGTCTTACTCGTCAGATTCATAACCTTGATGGGTGGTCGATGAACTAGTTTGTGGGGTGAACCCTACACGGACGTATCTTTTGTCTTCCTTTCTCTCGCTTTGTTTTCCGTTTTATCCATACGTCCGATCACGCAAAATATGTAACCGGTTTTATGCCATATAAATATATTAAAATAAAGCAAGCTTCTTATATATGAGGTTAATTAGAATAAAACCGAAATTGTTTCTGAGTATCTGTGGACCTGTGACATGCTTCTGACCATGGTGTCACAGTTCTTAGCTGGTTCGTCCGTGCGTTCCTCTTTCTTGTGTCAATAGGATACAGTAACAATCGTTGCTGCCGTGATAGTCGATCAGTCACCTAATTTCCGTTCTTGCTGATTATATGCGCAATCATGTACTCCCTTGTGACTGCCATATCTGAGTTGCAATCTTAGTTATCTATCGTTCATAATGATTTCCATTTTCTGAATTTGTTTCACAGGCCTACTCTACAGTGGGTACTCCGGATTATATTGCTCCTGAGGTGTTTCAGCACAAAGGTTACACAAATTCCTGTGATTGGTGGTCGTTAGGTGTAATCATGTTTGAAATGCTAATCGGTGAGTATTTTAACCTTTCTATTGGTTATTCAATCACATTTTGGACAGTTGTAATCGAGTGTTAAACGATATCTTATGTCACTGATCCTAGTAGGTGGGCTCCCACTCATCTATAACTCGCTAAATTGCGGTCAGGTTCTTGTCAGAACCAAAGGCTTTGATTGAGAACCCTAATCGTTCTTCTGCTTAGCGGCTGGACTCCCTAGCAGTACCCGTCCATTAGTCCCCATGAGTTACACGCCTACAAATAATTCCATACTGCATCGGTCGTCGCGCAGGATAATCAGGACCGCGCTGCCTATTGCATCGAGCGGGGTGGGTAGTGATAAGTATGCTACTGCTCAGAGTTCCCTCTCTTTTATTCAACCTATCTCTTCCGTCTCCAACCCAATCCGTTTGCCACTTCTGCCCACACATAGTGTCCCCATTGATAACACGCCCGATACTCGCAACGGTTTATTGTCAAGTAGTGTATTAGGTGGTTTTCAGTCTGTTAGCTCACATTTTCTCAAGCCTCGTCAGCCTCTGCATCTGGGTTCCTTCAATGTGCGCACTTTGATGCAGGCTAGCCAACAGGCGTGTTTGGCTCTGACAGTGGACTCACTTTCGACTGATGTCTGCTGTGTGAGTGAAACACGAATTCAGGATTCTAGTAGAGTAGATGTAATTCAACTAACTGCGTCAAACGTCTCGTCAAGATATTTTCTTCGCACTTCAGGAGGCGAAGCAGCTCAAGCTGTGGGTCAGCGTGGTGCAGGAATAGTCTTGAGTGAGAAGGCTGAAGCAGCCCTTTTAGACTGGATCCCAGTCAACAGTCACTTGTGTGCCATGAGACTGCAGGAATCAGTCTGCGTCCGAAAGGATAGTAGTGTTAAGCGTAGTTTATTTGTGATCTCGGCATACGCTCCAACAGACTGCAGCACTGATATGGAGAAAGACGAATTTCACGATAACCTCGTCACTCTTGTTCGGAAGAGCAAACGCTCTGACATTGTAGTGGTAGCAGGTGACTTTAAAGCACAACTTGGAAAACTTAGTGCATTGGAGTCCTGTTTAGGTGGGCGATGCGCCTTGCTAACACTAAGAACTGCGACTAATAGCAATGTAGACGATCAGTGGGATCAAATTAAGCGGGCCATGCATTTGGCAGTAGATTTCGCTTGTGGTCCTAGATCTAGCGTTCATCAAAGACACTGGATCTCGCGGGCGTCGCTAAGTCTGTTGGAGCAAAAACGCCAGGTGCCTAACTGCAAGGAAGTGAATAAGATGCGTCGGCAGTTGCAGCGCCAGTTGACCATAAGCCTTAGGAATGACCACGAAAACTGGTGGGTTAAGGTGGCCGAAGAGATGGAAGTGGCGTCCGCTTCAGGTAACAGTCAAAGACTGTTCAAGCTTATACGCGACAGCAGTGGGCGGTGGAATTCGGTTAGTGAAGTCGTGTGCGATAGGACTGGAGAGCTCATCCGTGGTAGATAGGAAAGGCTGGACCGTTGGGCGGAGCATTTCAAGGATCAGTTTACCTGGTCGCACGCTAACGTATTTGGTCCGACGTCTGAAGCTGTGAATCCTTGGGAGCTGTCACTTGATCCTCCAACGGAAGTGGAAGTGGAGTCGAATATTCGGCTTCTGAAGAGAGGGAAAGCTGCCGGTCCCGACGACCTTCCCCCAGTTCTTTTCAAATTGGGTGGAGAAGTGCTGGTGAAATCACTTACTTCCTTGCTTCGTGATATTTGGAACGAGGAGCGTATCCCACCATCGTGGGGTGAGTCACTGATTGTACCCATCTTCAAGAAGGGTACACGGAGTGACTGCAGCAATCATCGTGGGATTAGTTTAATTCCGATAGTTACTAAGGTGTTAGCTTCGATAATGCTGCGCCGCTTGACACCGATTCGCGAGAGTGATATCCGCGAACAACAGGCCGGATTTCGGCCAGGTCGAGGTTGCATCGACCAAATATTTACTCTTCGACAGATACTCGAAACGCGCCACACGCACCGTCGCCCTACGATCGTAGTCTTCCTCGACTTGAAAGGTGCTTTCGACTCCGTGGATCGACCGGCACTACTCAGTGCTCTCCACCGGAAGGGTATGCCAACGATGTTTGTGAACCTGTTGCGAGCATTGTACTCGCATACCTATGGTCGCGTAAGGGTATACAATGAACGGTCACGTTCATTCGAAACGACTAGTGGTGTTCGACAAGGGTGTCCCATCTCTCCATTCTTGTTCAACTTTGTCATGGACGAGGTGATGGAAAATGCTTTAGGAGGTCTCCGGGATGTAGGAGTGGAACTGGGAAATGGAGGAAAGCTATGCGACCTAGATTACGCAGACGACGTCGTGTGCCTGTTCGAGTCTGCGGATCATGCACAATGCGCACTAGATAGACTGTCGAGATCGGTTGCTCGGTTTGACATGTGTTTTGCACCTTCAAAGTGCAAAGTACTGTTGCAGCAGGACTGGACGACAGTAGTGCCGAACTTGGTACCGGATGGAGACGAACTAACGACTGTGGACCGTTTCATCTACCTTGGTGGCTGCGTGTCCAACGATGGTAGCTCGAGATTGGAGGTAAGTATGCGTATATCCAAGGCTCGGGCAGCTTACGCTGGACTGGAGCATTTGTGGCGTCGGCCTGATATTTCACTGAAGTTGAAAGGTCGTGTGTACTGTGCTGCAGTGCGTTCAGTTCTGTTGTACGGTTGCGAGACGTGGAGTGTGCGTGTGAGAGATGTTCGTTGGTTGGAGGTTTTCGACAACCGATGTTTACGTAGTATGGCTAGGATTGGATGGAGTGACCGGGTGAGTAATATAAAGGTTAGGAATCTGGTATTGGGTGCCACTTCTGAAAATAGCTTGTTTCAGCGTATGAAACTTAGTAGACTACGCTGGTTGGGTCACGTGTTGTGTATGACGAACACTCGTCTACCATACCGTGCCTTATTTTGTGTTCTTCCTAAGAAATGGAAGAAATCATGTGGAGGCCAGCAGATGAAGTGGCAACGTGGGATGAGAAAATGTACAGCGAAGTTAGGTAAAGTAGGTGTCTCACGCCTTCGTGGTTGGGGTCCGAAAGACTTGTCGACTTGCTGGCTGGAGACACTGAAGGATATGGCAGTGAACCGTGAACAGTGGCAATCGTGCTGTCATTTTCTATCGAATCAGAATGATTGAAAATACGTGCGTTTGTACAGTTAGACTGTGTTTCGTGTGTTGGCTGCAGCAGCATCTTATCTTTTCCCGCCTGTGTAGGTCCACTCTCTGTTCCCCTTGGATATTCACTCTTTTTATATAAACGTGTAACTCTGGGGAAAGGCAGCGGTCAGTGAGGCTTGCCTTGGTGTTCAACGCTGAACGATGTTGATGATGATGGCGACTGTTTTCCTGTGGACCTAATTTTCTGTAGAAAATTGATGCGCAATAAAGTAACGTCTTTTTCGTTCTTTTTGTTGTTGAGAAACTGAAATCCATTTGACATCGAGGACCGATTGAATGTTCTCATATTCGTGTATATTCGAACTCGAAGGATTTCTCGCATGACATCCGTCTACCCCTCTTGTGAATATATGAAATTCTCGGTTGAATTCCTATTATTACTTGGATAAAATTACCGTTTCCCTTTTCTTTTCACAATCTCATCAGTGTGTTAATCTCAATCTGTCGTCCGACTCCAAGACAGACCATCGGGAATAAAAATAATATTTATCGTTAGACTTAACTCTTTCTTCGTTCGATTATGAACCAAAGTAGATTGTCTTGATTGGTGGTTGTCTTGCCTGTTCGTGATTGTGGAATTACGGTGCTTAATTCTGAACTCAATATTTGGCTTTTTAACAAATTAAGAGGTTCTTCTTATGATCAATTTTTGAATACCCCGTATCGGTAAGTTGTCATGCAACATCAATTCAGTGATTTTTACTGTATTGTTCTGTGACTGGTTCTTTTTTCCTAGTAAACACGAATCGAATTTTAATCACCGTGCAAAGTAGTTTTCAGGACTTCAATTGGTAGTTATCTACATTCTTCTGACCATTGACCCCAACGCTCAAATCTCTCTTCTCCGATCCCTGGACAACAGGTGCAATATAAATCACTAACTCGTTATCGAGCGGTCGCTTTGTTATCCCTTTTCTGCTGATACTGTTTTGGGTTGTGTTCTTCGGTATTCCTCTCGGCAGTTTTCTTTTCTGTAGTTTTTTCCCGAACAAGCAGCTTGTTACCCATTTCAGTTTTCCGTTACCAAATTTCGTCCCCCTGTCTTTCGGTCATCTCTCTTCCCGGAACGCTCACGTTCTGTCTTTTCACCCATTCGTAACTTTCCTTTCTCTAGAAAAACGATCAATAAATTGGCTCTTATGTGAATGTTCCTTCATATTCGCCGAACAGTCTATCTCTAACATAATAAATACAAAAGTCCTCCATCATTTTCCATGAATTCTACGCAGATACCAGTGTCCAAACCCTGAGTCTTCGGATATCTTCTGTTCGCAGTGACCGTGTTTCTGAGACGTATAGCAAGAACAGTCTCACTGCCGTTTTGTAAATTCGACCTTTGGTCGATAATCTCGTCTTCGGATGCCACAGGTTTTTCAAACTGGTTAACACCAATCGAGCCTTCCGTACGCTGGAGGACAGTTCATCCTCTGTGCGACTAGGTGGCGAGATGTAACTTCCAAAATAACAAGATTTGTTCACTTTGCCTACTATTTTACACTAAGAGCTATTTACTCAATTGTTTGATCCATAAGACAGTGAGACGTTAACGCTGCACGGGATCGTGATCGAATCACCCGTCACGGAGCTTCCTCAGGTTTATAACTTAAGACCGTGTTATGATTAAAGAGGAAGGCCAAACAGGGACGGTTGGAGATAAAAGACAGTTTAACTAACTAATATGGAACTCTGAACACTAGCCCTTTTTATCGTTATCCACAGTGCTCGATGCATTGAACCAACAGACTACTTCGTCAAGTCTCTATGCGTTGATCTTCTCGACATAATTAAATCTCCCCCTCGGAATCAGCTTGATACGCTCATAGTGGCGCGAGTTATCTGACCGTTAAAAATGACGGACGCTACAATTCATTTCGTCACCATAGCTGTCGATTCGAACATCGAAATATCGATGTTTTTGTTTATGGAGTTGTGGAACCACATAACGTTTATCCAGAAAAATCGACGTATTTCCCTGACTGACCTAAATTATTCATCATGTAAATCTTTAAGCCCTAATGAAATCCTCGCACTCCATGGCATCGTTCAGAACTAGTTCCGGGCACATTCACTTGTCAGACTGTTTGGGAAACCGAATATTATTGTTCTCTTTTCGAGCGAAACTCGCCTTGCACATGTGGGATGCTGCGATGTAGCACACCACTGAATTTAGTGTATCTGTATCCTATCTCATCCACCATCCGAACCCTTTCTCTCCCTCATAGCTTTGCTATTATTCGGTCTTTATCCGAACATCCGTGTGACCACGTGCATGTTCTGCTCAGCTAGGTTCAACATGGCTGATATTTCGCTGTCCATACGCTGAATAAGTTTCTACCCCCTACCTCCCCCCGCCTTCAAATCGTCACTCAACATGCATCAGTCCATCGCCTCAATCGTCCTTGTTCCAGAGTCGCAACCATTAACAATTGATGTGTGATCATAGGTTTATAATTGATGTTGGTGTTTGTCACCTTTTTGATCACAGAGCTTCATGACCGTGCATGCAGGTCGGTACATTCTCATATAAATCCAGCGTCGATAGAACTGGCGCATCACAATTCCTGTACGATTCGTAGTCATCAATGGTAGTTTTGTCATCGCATTTTTTCGCGCAAAGCGCAGACTACCAGGATTTCATTGTTATATCTCTTCACTGACCTTTGATGATTGCTTCGGATGGCCCAGTGAATGTCGGAGAACGGTAGGGAAGCGTTCTGCAGATATCTTAGGGTACCATCTCATTTGCTTTTCGTTTTTTCTACTGTTACCTAAAGTGAGATCTACTTTGCTTACGTCCATACAAACTTCCGCTCTTCTTGAGAAGCATTAAATCCTAGAGTCGTTGGTATTCAGTTTATCGTGGGGATTGCTTCACAATATTCAACTAATTCTCCTATGTGCGTCGGTTGTTAAAGCTTTCGGATACCCATGTCGGGAAGAAGCACATATGTGAACCAATCGAGACGATTTGCGATTCTCATCGTGCACAATCACGACTAAGGTGATATTCGTCGAGAACCGGTGGGGTTTGAGCGAAACTAATTTTTGGGCACAAAATATCAAGCCGAATTTGCTAACTCCGTCGGTGCATATAGTCATTTTTGGGACATAGCTTTCTCAGACAATCCAAAACGTTATCGTTTCTGATTCCGAGAGTCATGTATCCCGGTTTATTTGTTCATGTTTCAAAACTCACGCATGTATGTGACACAGAAAGGGTAAACCATAATTATTATGTACTTCAATAACTATTGTGGTCCATAGGTATCTTCAAACAGATATTTGTTCGATCTAGGATATTTAGTTGTCAATTCAAAGGATCATCCAACTGGGTCATCTCATCAGCTCATTGCCTAGCCCAAGTCGATATAATGCTGCTAATTTGTCGAGCCCCCTACAGAAATATGTGCATACATTCCGCGTCTATATCCACTGACCAACATGTTTCACAGAAATCTTTACAAACTATCGTCTGGCCCTGGTTGACATTATTACCATCCACCCTTAAAACTAAAATCGGATTCTGTGGTTCATTTTATAATTTTACCACTCTTCTATGCTGCTCTGCATGATTGCGTCAGCTGTTACCACCGTGCAGTCTACCACCCTTTGTTTCAGGTTATCCCCCATTCTGTGCGTCAACACCTCAAGAGACGTACAAAAAAGTGATGAACTGGAAGGACGCTTTGTTCTTCCCCCACGAGATGCCAATTAGTGCGAACTCACGACATCTCATTCAGTCATTCTGTTGTGCGCCTGATTCCCGTCTATCCAGTCTGGACGAGATTCGACGTCATCCATTCTTTCACAACGTGGACTGGGAGCATATTCGTGAAAGACCGGCTGCAATAGCCGTTCAAATCCGATCGATAGACGACACCAGCAATTTCGACGAGTTCCCCAACGC
Organism: Fasciolopsis buskii; assembly: GCA_008360955.1. Classification (NCBI taxonomy): domain Eukaryota; kingdom Metazoa; phylum Platyhelminthes; class Trematoda; order Plagiorchiida; family Fasciolidae; genus Fasciolopsis; species Fasciolopsis buskii. The sequence goes on along the minus strand of LUCM01003298.1, from coordinate 97,957 downwards.
AGACCTCAGCTGGCGTGAGTGTTCCTAACTTTTCGTTTTTTCCTCGAGATAGGTTTCCGCTGCGTTATAGCCTATCTTAGTTTAGGAATTCCACCTTCTACCATACAAACATCGGTTGGCTAATCAATCATTGATAATGATTACGTCTGTTCACTGTTTTTCTCAGTTTTTGTGATTTATCTATGTGATACCTGCCCGATGAACTGTGGATTCATTGAAGGCAGCACATAGCAATTCTGGTGAAAAATCAGGTCATATGTTCCCTACAGTAGTGATGGAAAGAGAAAATGTTTTGATTACATTAGAAGTGGTAGCTAGCCAACCCATTGGTGAATTTCCTGATGTTTTGGTGCAACTAAACCGGTAACAATACATATATAAAGATCATTTACACAGAGACCGAATTACTTGACAACCTCAAGGAGAGTTGTTTTTTTGATTTCGTTAAACTCTCTGCATAACAGTCCACCGTAGAGTAACGTTGTGAAGTTACACTAGTTGTTGACGGATGTTCGGTATGTCTGGCTACTTTAATAAGTTACAAAACTGAAAATCATTCCGAGGAGCAGAAAGGTCTTCATTGTTAATCAGTGGGTATCCGTAGTCACCCAAGAGAGCAGTTGCCCTTTTTTCCTTTGGTTTCCGGTTGACTTGTGCATATGACGGATCCCGTTAGGATAATTCAAACTCCATATTTACGTATGACTCGTTAATTGGTGGTTTTCTAGGCTTTTTGTCTACTGAACTCGGCGTTTAGATCCCGAACATTTCACCTCCAGCCGGGGTAGTTCGTCAGTACCCTGATATTCGTTTCTATACCCGTTCGTATTTATAACAATCCTAGCTCTAGGCTTAACAGTTGTCGCTGTGACCTGTTTGACTGCGAAACTGTTCCACTCTACTGACTCTGGGTTCACAATGTCACTAAGTTCAATAATCATTATGAGGATAATTTCGAAGTGTTTATATTACTACATTTGACAACTTGATCATGCAGACTCCGTTATTTCTTTTCTCAGTCACGGAGTGACTGCAGCAATCATCGTGGGATTAGTTTAATTCCGATAGTTACTAAGGTGTTAGCTTCGATAATGCTGCGCCGCTTGACACCGATTCGCGAGAGTGATATCCGCGAACAACAGGCCGGATTTCGGCCAGGTCGAGGTTGCATCGACCAAATATTCACTCTTCGACAGATACTCGAAACGCGCCACACGCACCGCCGCCCTACGATCGTAGTCTTCCTCGACTTGAAAGGTGCTTTCGACTCCGTGGATCGACCGGCACTACTCAGTGCTCTCCACCGGAAGGGTATGCCAACGATGTTTGTGAACCTGTTGCGAGCATTGTACTCGCATACCTATGGTCGCGTGAGGGTATACAATGAACGGTCACGTTCATTCGAAACGACTAGTGGTGTTCGACAAGGGTGTCCCATCTCTCCATTCTTGTTCAACTTTGTCAGGGACGAGGTGATGGAAAATGCTTTAGGAGGTCTCCGGGATGTAGGAGTGGAACTGGGAAATGGAGGAAAGCTATGCGACCTAGATTACGCAGACGACGTCGTGTGCCTGTTCGAGTCTGCGGATCATGCACAATGCGCACTAGATAGACTGTCGAGATCGGTTGCTCGGTTTGACATGTGTTTTGCACCTTCAAAGTGCAAAGTACTGTTGCAGCAGGACTGGACGACAGTAGTGCCGAACTTGGTACCGGATGGAGACGAACTAACGACTGTGGACCGTTTCATCTACCTTGGTGGCTGCGTGTCCAACGATGGTAGCTCGAGATTGGAGGTAAGTATGCGTATATCCAAGGCTCGGGCAGCTTACGCTGGACTGGAGCATTTGTGGCGTCGGCCTGATATTTCACTGAAGTTGAAAGGTCGTGTGTACTGTGCTGCAGTGCGTTCAGTTCTGTTGTACGGTTGCGAGACGTGGAGTGTGCGTGTGAGAGATGTTCGTTGGTTGGAGGTTTTCGACAACCGATGTTTACGTAGTATGGCTAGGATTGGATGGAGTGACCGGGTGAGTAATATAAAGGTTAGGAATCTGGTATTGGGTGCCACTTCTGAAAATAGCTTGTTTCAGCGTATGAAACTTAGTAGACTACGCTGGTTGGGTCACGTGTTGTGTATGACGAACACTCGTCTACCATACCGTGCCTTATTTTGTGTTCCTCCTAAGGAATGGAAGAAGCCATGTGGAGGCCAGCAGATGAAGTGGCAACGTGGGATGAGAAAATGTACAGCGAAGTTAGGTAAAGTAGGTGTCCCACCTCTTCGTGGTTGGGATCCGGGAGACTTGTCGACTTGCTGGCTGGAGACACTGACGGATATGGCAGTGAACCGTGAACAGTGGCAATCGTGCTGTCATTTTCTATCGAATCAGAATGATTGAAAATACGTGCGTTTGTACAGTTAGACTGTGTTTCGTGTGTTGGCTGCAGCAGCATCTTATCTTTTCCCGCCTGTGTAGGTCCACTCTCTGTTCCCCTTGGATATTCACTCTTTTTATATAAACGTGTAACTCTGGGGAAAGGCAGCGGTCAGTGAGGCCTGCCTTGCTGTTTAACGCTGAACGATGATAATGATGATGATTTCTTTTCTCATATTTTTCGGACGTAACTTACACTTACATTTGCTACCAATTGCGCGATTCCCTCTCTCTGATTTTTGTCTCGCGAGTTTAGTTCTTCTTAGTACTTCACAAGCGAATCACAATTTCGCAGTGATATTTGTGTTTTCGTCTGAGTTGGTAGGGCTGGACTCTATGTGATCTTGTCCTATCTCTGGTCTTATTTTTCCCCCTTGGGTATTGGGAAATTATCTGCCTAATCAAAATCATTGTTGTTTGTTGCTTGAGTTTGTTGAATTGTGCCATGCCAAATGTTTCCTTGAGTGTCTTCTGTTTGCTTGATTCGAACATCATCTGGAATGGGTGTATGTCCTTTCTGTCTTCTTGGAGGAATATCAGTGAATTGGCGCAAGTTTGTTTCCGTGGGTTCGTTTGGCAGCTTTCGCCTAATGTGTCTAGTTTAACATTTGTTAGAATCCCTGCATTTGACCTTGTAGTCTACGTTTATCTTTAACTTAATGACGTTTCTAATCCCAGACCGGTGTAACATGCGAGACCAGCACTCCGAATGTGGCTACAAGGGTCCCGATCTGCGATATCCCAAATCAAAGGGGAAACTCATGAGCCAAAGCTCAGTAAGTATAACCGGCAGCGTACGGCAAGTACGCGCACAGAATCGATACTATGGCTCCAACCAGCCCGTTACGTCAGCACAACGGAACAGTTCCAAGGTCAGATTGCTTGTAGGAGCCAAGAGCAAACTTAGAGGTAACATTACTCCAAATATAAACGAGAACGGAGATTACCGTCACATAACCTAAACACCGGTCTCAGTGATCACAAGGCTTCCTACCCAGTGGGTCGTCTTTTTTCAAATTTTTCTGACTAGTGGAAACCTATTCGCCTTCTCAAGTTCTTAAACCATCACCGACGGATGAAGTAGACGTTGTACAACTGGGTAGTCTAACCGAAGGATTGAGCTGGATAAGTTTTAATCGACTTAGCTTATACCGATTTTTCTTTGTAGGCTAACCACTGCCAGTTGACCAATTTTTGGAGTTGTAATTGCAATTTAGTATATATCTTAGTGGACATGTGAATCGAGGCAGTATGTGGTTCTATGCAACCCAGTTTCAGAGTCATAGTTGTCGGTCCCTTTCCGGTTTAATGGAACCTGGAAGTTGTGTTTTGTGCTTCATCCACCACACTAATAGATTAAGCACGTGATTGGGGAGGTACTCTTAGTTGAACTCAGCCAAGTTAGCGAACAAGCTCGTTTTCAGTGATTCGTCTCATGCCATTACATCACTATATATTTGGAAAATTTTTTTTAGAAGGGATTGGATTAGTCAGATAAAAACATGGATGGGGAAGGAATTTGTGATGTTATATGCATAACCTGAATGCACAAGAACGTGTTTTGTTAATTGTTTTGTTGCCTAGGGTTTGCATTAGGACGTAGGGTGGGCCAGGGGAGTTGAAGAGCAATCACATTGTTTGTGAGCGCATAGTGGAGGATTGTAAAGACGGATCGCGACTACTTCCGCAGTGCTCTAGAGGCAACATTTGGCCAACCTAGACTGTTGACCTCTGTCCTTATACAGGGTCCGGAAAGCTTGCGTCACATTCACGATGTGGTTAGTTTGTGCTAGATGTGAAACGTGACTTAAGTGACTCAATTGTTCCAGTGCCCAACCATGCAGGGTGGTGCTCACGGATGCGTTCAGACAAGCGCCTGGTCTTGTGGTCGATGTTTATTGTTCCACAGGAACATGTGAATAAATGGATACAAAACGAGGCTGTAGGATCAGAAACTTCGTCTTTCAACCGTAATGACACTACGGAGCCGGATTTGAACACGTTTTTAAGCTTGGCTGCGTAACATATCTTATTGCTAGCGCTAGTCAGTCTTCGTCGTGTTATCTCTGCTAGCGTATCACCTTTGAATGACAGAGATGTATACTGGCTTTCTCTCCACCGTCGCCCTCCTAGGAACTTCCTTTTCTGTCTCCAATATCTTATCGGTTCGTCTGCTTGGGAAGCCATTTTCAGTGAATACTCTTCTGACCGTCTGCAGTTCAGCTTCAAGAGTGTCATCAGTGCATATTATTTCGTTCTGGCTATAAGACATCTAATTCGGTTCCTCCTGACATTAAGAGGTACAAAGCTGTGAAAGTTGACGTATTGCCCATCCCATGTGGCTTTCCTGTGTACTGGTCTCCGAATTGAGCCGTCTTCTCGACGACTTAGTTGTGTATCTAAGAGTGCTATTTCATTGTCAACTCCATCTCTGTTGTGAATTTCACATTTGCTTGAGCGTAGTTGAACTTATTTAACAGTTGGTTAGTTCTCGTCGAGGGGCTGAGTACACAGATGTCATCCATATTACGCTTGTACAAGTGGAGCGCTTGTATTGACGACTCGAGTGGCCCACGTTCTAGCTTTGCCATGAAATTGTCAGCTTGTAATGGGCCGAGTGGGTACCCCATTGCTACACTGTCCTTTCGGCAGTAAATTTGACCATTGGATTTAAATTGGACGTTGTAGGTACAAAAGAACAATAGTTGTTTCAAGTTTACTGTCGGAAGGTTTATCCCTAAGCCACTGTTCTCGATGTAGTCACAGAGATATTCGATTGTTTCCGCGATCGGAACGTTGGTAAAAAGGGCGGTGACGTCTTCTTTCACGGAGTCGATAAGCTCAAATTTGTCTTTGAGGCTATGTCTTGCTACCTCCTGTCTAACAGATTCCAATAACCTAGCCAGCTATTTTGCCACAGCGTGACTCGGCGAATGGCGTGCGTCGAGAATAGGTCTCAAAGGAACTCCATTTTTATGTATTTTGGGTGGGCCATACATTCTCGGAATAATGGTTCCCGTAGGCCGAATCTTTTCGAATGTGGTCAAATCTATGATATCCTTTTGTCCCAGTCGTCTCAGGATGCTCGACAGCGATTTTTCAATCTGATGCGCTTTACCATTCTCCTTCGTCATTTTTGCAAATTTCGACTTGCCATTCAGAATAGCTTACATTTTCATGATTATTGGTTACCGCAGAACTGTAATCACTTATATTTAACGATTTCTGATACTTGCTCATTGTTCGAACCAGAAACCATATTTATTATGTGTTGCTTTTTCACTCCTCTCCCGACCGTTCTCTTTTTCCCGCCTTTAGCTAACGTAACCGATCCGATGAAGAGCTATCAGAAAAATCTCGCTTTTATCAATTATACTTATAAAGCGTTTGATGGTTGGACAAACAACGACCGGGTTCTTGGACACCAAATTTTGCAGCAACAGCGATATCAAAATGCGCTGGCGTCCCGGGACCTACTCAATTCCAGTGGGAATGTGCCGCCGAACTCTGGCACAGCGGTCACTCGATAACTAATTAGCAATCCGCAGACCGGCCGGTTGTGCATTCCCTTCCCCCTACATACCTTGTTGATCTGTTTGCTTTGCGCCAACCACAGTTGTACCGTTGGTCTTTCTAGGGGTTTGTCTGTGGTATCTCGTGTTTGTGTACGTGTGTTCCAATGTTGGTTTTATGGTCAGATTAGTCTATCTGTTTCGTGAAACGCGAGTTGAAAGGGACTGTGCACATTCAATTGGGGTTGAACATTTCATCTCAGACCGCCACCTCAAGTTTTCTCCCCATTCTTTCATTTCCCTGGAAGTAATTTAGTATCTCTTGTCCACATTCTGTACCTTCGATAACCTCCCACTTGGATACTGTTATCCTTTTCGTGGAGTATGAGTCCAACCCAGTAAACTCTTTCAGTGTCTTAACGACGGTCTGATACTCTGACAATACCGATTGGTGACCACACTTAATGAAACGCGTGGACATTTCCACGTCTTTTCCTCGTCTTCCTCACGTCTTTCGTATCATTCTCATTGATGCTCAGCTGGTGCATTCCCGACGAACCCATTCCTCGGATTAATTGGTTCGTGTTTGTCTGGTGTTCTTGAAGGATTAAACCACGTCACTCGGCTTCAATGACTGGCCGCCCGGCTGTGGTCCGCACCTCATGGATTTCAGATTATCGCTCTTTAGTTATCTTTCATACGCATACTTTTGGTTCAGTATTCTGGGCGTTCTTCGCAGCTTTTAGTGAGACTAAATAGTTGTGTGTCTTTTTTACTCTGGCGCCAACGATTCTGTCTCTGATTACCTACGTATCAGGCACAAGGTCAGGCAATGAGGATGGTTTTGTGCCTTAGTTACATATTGGAACAACTACCATCCGTTTTCCTCTACCGATTTTACCATTACCTCCAAAGAAACAGTTGCAGTCGTCTATATGGTTGGGTGATCTCTTTCAGTATGGCATTCTTTCTTAGACCGGGTGATTTCTTTTCTTCAAATCACACTCCGTCCGCAACAACCAGCCCGGCCTTGAAGCACTGCTGAAAATTCTACTTCTAATTCTTACTACTAACGTCATGAAAGTAACCCAATTTGCAATGTTGTTTTGCACCTTTACACCTAGCAATTGGATCTTTACCTTCATTTTTCACTGTCCGGTCACGAGCTCACGTACACACTCACATATCACTAATTGACCTGGGATGTTGCGACTTATTTTTCTTCGCGTCGGTCATCCTTTGTAGTTGACACTAAATGTCCTGCTACACTTTGTGTTCGACAATCGCAGATTATTCAACCTTTTATTCTACCCTACCTATCAAACCCAGCAGTTTTTGATTAATGTGACCCTAACATATGTATCTTTCATGCTCACTCGTACTCCATCTAGCACCATTTGAAGCCGGTGTGTAATTTCTGCATCCCATCGTCCTGTTTTTAGCCGCCTCCGCCTGCCCATCTTGTTTCGAGAGAAAGTGTTTTTGTTGAATGAGTTAGGATATTGTAACGCTCTTATTCTACCTCTTTGTTACAAAATCTGTGGTTTGTTCATCTGGTTACGCATAGATCTTCGCAGTTTGACACATCCTTTACAACCGTCCAATGTCGAATTTGATTGAATATCTGCCAGCACTCGTACATGAATAAACCCTCACATGATCCTCATTATTTTTATGCACTTAGTCAGCCATCGACTGATACAGCGAGGGCACGCACACGCCGATGCATTCATCTTGCTATTTTGATGGTCTCCTTTCGCAACTGAGTAATATTCATCCATATGGCATGATAAGACATGATTCGGATCATGACCAGTATCTTCATATGTAGTGGTGGACTTCGTACGTATATCTTCCAAACTCTTTTCAATTTCCCCGTGTTGTTTCTTTTCTTCCTTTACGAGTGTTCACATGAGTATCGATCGGTAGCAAGTCGTCTTCTGCTGGTTCCACTTTCTCACATTGAACATCTGATCCAATTGACCTTGTAATTTTGCAGCTTTCAAACACCATCGTTTGTACTCCATTGGAGTTCAGTCATCCCACAGTACACGCCCATCCATCCGCCAGACTGTTTCTGTCATAGTTGTTACCTATTCATCCGATCCAAAAAGACAAAAAGCATTCGTTTTCTCTTCCTTTTTTCTTAATCATTTGCTATGTTGTTGTACACAGATGAATAAAATTGCTTCACAAAGCTGTTTTTAGTTGATTTCCACTGAACTGGTATAGTCGGGTTGAATGTAGGGATTTATACTTCATCTTCAGGTCGTGTTTGGTTTTCGATCGATCCTGTTGGTCACTTTCCATACTGCTTTAAAGCCGCATTGAATAAAATCCTGCATTTTGTTTGGAGGAATTTCCTCCTTTATTCCGTCGGATGACCGTCGCCAAGCACCTACACGAAAATTATGGAGGCCAGGTAGAGCATCTATACATGTCATTGGGACTGTAATTCCTTTTGTAACAAACCGTCATAAGCTTGCAAAGAGTACTATACTGAATGCCTTAGAAGTCTTGATACCAGGGATCTTCATTGGATTGCAATTGGTTACTCAGACTAGATATTCGTCAACTCTAGAAGTACCTCCTCTTATCTGTTCCATCTACCTTACCGAGTGCATAGATCCGCTGACCGAATGTAAAAACTGGACTGGCTAACAACAAGCGTTGCAGGTACTAATCCAATGGACCAGAAAAAACTGTCAGCCGCTCCCATGTTGCTAACGCCTCTCATTTTTGTGAGTCACGTTATGGGATAATTGCCTCCGATTAGACTGCTCAACGAAATTTTAGATATTTCTCTAACGCAGATGAAATCTACGACTTTTGATGTTCACAAACTTGTTTTTCTGGTCTTGGACTCCGCTGGAAGGACGTTCATGGAAAGAGCTACGCACCTTTCTGCAGACTTACAAAAATATTCCCGTTATTTATTCTCGACGTGCGCATAACTTAATGCGGAAACAGAAAATACTACTAATTAATGATCAGTGCTGGGGTTAACAGTTGAGTGATAGGATGAATTTAGATCGTGTGTCAGTCATAAGCATTCATTCAACTCCGGAAATAGGTTAATCATTTGCATAATTCCACAGGATTAGACGAGTGGAGATCAACTTCTGAATTCAGATAACTAATACTTGGATGTCCGCATCAAAATTAGTCTGTAAACGCGTTATTTTTTCTCCAACGCTGGATGATTCTTCGGCCTGCCTGCATTTTTGATCCCATGTTTGATTGGTGTGCGCTCAGCACACTTTAAATTTGATGCTGAATTTGCATGAACAGGGTTTCTTTAATTTCCAAGTTCCTCTTGTTCGATGAAAAATAGCAGGTTTTACCGCGCAATCCATACCATGCATCTCTCAGGAGCATATGACGACCAGTTACGTTCAGGAGGAAGAAACGTATCCCCGATGTTGATTGATGAGTGAAAAAAAGCCCTTAATCTTATATAAGTGGGCCTCATTTAAGTTGCCAGAAAACACAAAGCAGCGTACGCTACAGCAACAGAAAAAGCGCGAGCTGCTTATTCTTGGCATTTCTTTGTCCCAGAATCTATCCTTCAGGCAACTATTTGTTAGAAAATTACGAAGTTTCACTTCTCTTTGTAATAAAATTGCCGCTTGCACTTAAATCACTTTTGTAATATTGCTGATGGGTTTATTGACTAAGCTATTGCCATGCTGCTTTAATGCAGCCGCTAAGTTTATCCGTAATTCGATGCTCGTGAATTTTAGAGTTGCGTGTTACCCGCTGCGTTCTTAGATTTCCTAAAGTGGAATGATTCTCTTGATTAAAATGGGTTATAGCCGCCTACCGAGCAGTAGAAGAATAACAGTAGCAATATCGAGGACGTACTGGATCACGCTTAGCAAGTGTTCGCTCCTTTAATTATTACGTGATTTTGTTAAGGACAATGGAGTGGTAACTTTGGCTGTTTATCGCCTTTTCAAACTTTGTACGTGGACCTAGGCGTACAGATAGAATCTTTTGGTACGATAATTTACGTTGGACCCCTGATCTAGGTTGATCAAAAAACTTACAAGCTAGAAATGTCCGTCACCGTCTCCTAACAATTTTCAAGCGTCGCGCATTGCTGTGCTGCCTTACAGACCGAGTCTTCTGATTGAAATCTTTGGGCGAAGCCACTTACGATGACCCGATATTTCGGATTGGACAACATAATCCTAACCGAAAATCAGGAAAGTGGAGGAGACGTTTGGATGAGGTAACTGTGACAGACGTCACGCCAATTTCCCTTCTTCTTTGCTTTCCCGTTTTTTTTTTCGTTGTATTTTCGATGGTACAAGATGTGCGCACCGACTCTAGTAAAGATGTATAAGAATAATTTTATTGGATGATAACTTGGACGGTAACTGTAGCGACAGAATCAGATTAAGATAGATTTAATGTTTTGTGAAGTTGTTTGGATGATGTTCACCGCACACCGTTAATACTAAACTTTCCGATCGCACATGTCTAACTTCAAATTGGATAAACATTAGAGTTCGGTATTTTTAATGCTAAAGTTGGCATAGTTGTTTGTGAGCATGGTTAGGGATCAGTCGTCCCATCAACATTCCTCATCCTGAAGGACATTTTTATCCTGTTGTATTAGCTAGTTTGAAGAGAAAGACTAGAGGTGCACTGAAGTTCAGCAATCCTTTTTCGCTTATTTTCAAAACAGGCCAGGCTTCGACAGCTTCAAGTACCTTTCGATTTTCCCAGCATACCAACTTTCGTACAAATTGCAACGTTCATTTCTGCACATTATATCAGCAGCCGTGTCGAAAGCCTAAATATGCATTTCCATCGAAGTGCTTGTTTTTTAAAGATAAATCATGATGGAAAGTCAAATACATTGCCTCAAAAAAACTGTCGTATTCCCCTTGGTTTCGTTACGAAAAAAAGCAGGGAATTGTCAGCACTTTGCTCCTGTAGCTTGACATCATTTACACGAGATTCCGGGTCCTTTTATTGGTCGACCAAGAACCATTCTGGTCCCAAGATGGCTTGTTTTGTAAATTTCGGTGAATACCCATCAGCTTCTGATAAGACCTTCGGATTGGAATGGTTCAGGTGGTTTACTTTGGTTGATATCTGGATTTTGGATCAATAAAAAACTACTTGTTAAGTGAGTGTTATTGAAAAGAAGCGTCCCTAAACTTTCAACGTCATTAATCGTGGTTGACAGCTCAAGGACACGCAACCTGCTGAACTAAATGACAAAATCACCGAATTATCTCACTTATTATCTGGATAGATCATTTAGGCCTCTGATTTCCTTCTGTTGAGGCTGTTTTCTAAGCCATTTCTCGGTTTCCATCGATCGCCTGCTTTGTTTGGCCAGTTTGTATTTGGGCATTATAGCCGTAATGAACAGTCAAGGCCAGATTCTAAAAACTGGTAGATGAATAAGAAAGCAACTCAAAAAAGGATTATTCACCTAGCAAAACGTTTTTGAATTTTAATTTGGTCTTTGATTGCTGCACCACATGAAGTAGGGGTTTTATGCTGTCATGGACTGGTTGCTTAATAATTGCCTTTTTGTGTTCTGGTAAAGGGTGTGCCAAGTACAACTCATCACTTTGGTTAATTTATGCTTCGAAATTTGTTACTTTCTTATTTATCAGTAGGCAGTTTGAAGTGGATAACATTAAAATCGTGTGGGCACGTTAGCTTCCATTTAGTCTTTTGGATTTATCGCTTTCCAGCAGTGTCTCATGCTTCATCCTATCGATGTGCAGAAATTCCACCGATCGTTGTGCATAGTTTCTCATTAAGCGACTAAAACAAGTCACGGTTAACAAAACAGGTGCATTTTGCTTGTCAACACACACAGGCGCCCCCGTAAGTTCTCAGTTCAGCGGGAGGTACAGACACTGGCAATTTTACGAAGGATAAACAGGATGCCAGTAACTCGTTGCCTGGTGGTGGAAGCTCAGTTTAGTCCAGTGTGGTGATTTGTTTACCTCACTTGGTAATTTGATTTTAGTGACTTATTTTTCCTGAATTTCGCCAATGGATTACAACTTCTATTTGAGAATCTGTAAGCGAAGGAGTGATGTGAATTGGAAGACAAGAAAAAGTACCATTGGCAAGTTTTAGTTTCTCCCACCATTTAGTCTCTGTTATCGATCAACCAGTTTCAACTGGGTCTCCTGAACAGCATGTTTACCAAATCACCAATTCCTCTCGATGTATATTTCGAATGCACATTGTAGATTTATCTTAGGCTTGCTAACCGTGAGCAAACCAAACCAGTCTCCATGGGTAGGATAAAAGGCCGCATATCGTTCTTGTGAACTCAGCAGAAGAAAAGTGTTTATTTTCTCACGGACACCAAGCCTAAAGTATTTCAACAGTCTTCATGTACTTCTCAATCTGTCCGCCTAGGCTTCTGAACATTTGTCAGTTCACAGTACAGTCAGCGGTGGGAATACGAACAGTAAGTAAGGTGAGTTAGTTTTCATTCTGGAAGGTTAATTAGTTTAAGCTTACATTAAACAAGCTTAGTTTAGTTGCATCACGTCAGATCTCTTTCGTGGGGTTAGATTTGCGAGACGCTAGGTGATGATAGTACACATGAATAGTGAAATATAGGTATGGTTGTACACTGGACGGTTGCTTTTCAGCAGTGAGTTTGGTGTTATAAATACTGTTCGATGAAACGCCTGCCTTCATCGCAGATTAAATCTTAGATTGGTTAATTTTATGAACTTCGGGTGTGGATCCGGTGTGTTTGGTACTTTGTCTCGAAGCCCAAACCAAATGAATTCGGACAACGTCCGATCAACTGAGCATATGATGATCCTATTTTCGGTAGATTAAACCAAATAGGCACTACTATGAAGGCACTATGATGACAGTATTTTTAAGGTGATTGTTCGTTAATCACGAATACCCACAAAATTTGTTATAATATTGTTAATCCTCAATTTGTGACCCTAAGCACACTAACGACATCTCGCCACAATAGGCCACAGCGTTTTTGACCTATTTATTCGGGATCTCCTAAGAAAGCAGAAAACATTCAGTTTGTGCCATGTTAATTGTGAAGAATTCGTTAAAAAGCAACAAGCTAAAAATTGACACCACAATGATAACCCTGACATTCGTTGTCCTCCGATTCGTTTGTTCACCTTTATGCAGCTTAATTTTCTGGGTTTCTGAGTTGAACTGTTCAGTGATATTTTTGTTGATTTTATTCACTATATGACTTAATAAGATTCGGTAGGCTGCCGGCGGACTTAGCTAGAAGATGCGTTTCAGTGTACAAGCGTCGTTTTTCCATAAGTCATATTTTTCCTTTATTAGCCAAATTTTGCAGGAAATCTGCTTTCGTCATAATAAATTTATCGCACCACTCTTGTCTCCAAACATCCCCACCCCCAGCTAAGAGTTTACTTTCCTTCGTGGTAAGCTTCTAGCTATCTTGACAGGTTAACGTCACAATCAGTAGGAACTCATACTAATTAACCAAAGCAACATCACGCGAGTACTTCAGTCACGCACAAGGGGCGCCATTTTCCGAATGACGCTTGGTGAGTCCACGCTGTGGATCATTCCAAACGAGACAGCGCTTAGTTAGATACAGATATCATAGATACTAAACGGTTTTATAGTTTTAAAATTTCTTTAATTACAATTGACCAAGGTTCGTTAACAGCTAACTTCTTAGGACCTCATTTACCTCAGAAGACAGTTCATTGTGTTTTCCCAAAGGCCACTGCATCCGTTATTGGTGTTACCTTTTGTCCGGCTCATCGTAATATGAGGCAGATAATGGTCATAGTTTGGAAATGGTTACTAATAGTTACCGAAATTCCTTTAACCAATATGGACTCATTTTTCTTTGTCCTCCGATTGTTTTTCTGTTGGATTATTAGCTTGCTTCCTGTGCTTGTAAGAGGATTCAGGGCGAACAAAAGTGGAACACTTCGTTCCATAGATTGAGTCCGGTGGTAGATCAATACAATCAACTTATTTTATGCATTGATTACATTTCAACCGAACTACGATATTATTAATGCATGGTTTGATGGAAAATGAATTCACACGCTGGATAACATACACACTGACTCGTTTTCTCGACAGCACGGCCTCGTTGAGTAATCCTTCGACTGATTGACCAACGTGCAATTGAAACTCAATCCAGTATTACTTAGACTGATATCCAAGCACTAATTTTGTCACCATACGGGATTGGATAAACCAAGAGACCTTGCGTTCGGTTCTCCGAATAAAGATAACTATAGAGATAACATGGAATAGCTAATAATGAATGACATCAAACACTTGCCATGTACCTGTTCTGTGAGCTTTCTGAACAACTGCGTACTGTAGGAAGAAACGGTAACACAAAAAAGTGTCTAATTTACCCGACAATCTTCGGGGAATTCATTAGCGTTGTTTGGTTTTACCGAACGTGAAAAGACAAAATTGTACACAGAACCCTTACGACTATTTGTCTGAGAACAAATCTCTCTTTTTGTAACATGAACGTGCATCTTGTTCTAGCAAAATGGCAAAACCTGGTGAATAAATAGATGAGAAATGGCATACGAGATTAGAACTGACCGTGTGTCGCGTTTGCAAATGTTATCAAAGCATTCGTCACGTCAGGTATAATAATTTCACTGGGAATATCATAAATGGAAACTTTCTCCCTTCCCAACGTCCCCAAAGTTCACTTGTTTTCGAAAAGTCAATATGAGATTTATCATTTTTATCCACGTTACTGAGTGAACGAAGCATACAACGACAAAATGCTTGTTCCTAATTCGTAATTTACAAAAGAGAACCGGTAGTCGAATTAATATACCAACTTTAGAATTTAAATTACACTGACTGTGCGCATCCTATGATTTATAGGACTGTCATCATTCTCTCTGAATATGTTTAACTGAGCATATACTACATCATACACTTTTATTTATCAATCCATTTGAAAAATAAGTTTGGCGTGCTATTTAGGAGTTGCCGTCCACAAACAACCATCGTAAAACCGGAAAAACGGACATCAGAAGCAAGAGACGGAATTTACCAAATCTTGTACAAAAATTAGCGATCAGGTTACATTTTCTGTTTGAATGGACGACGCGAAGTTTGGGCCAAAGGTGACGCGGCCTACCTTTTTGCAACATGGCTATGTTATATTCCAACTCATTCACAACAGTAGACCATAATTCTACTGACTAAGAAACAAAGATTCTTTTTTGAACTCAAATAGCTTCTGGTTTATACGAATTGTTCATTCCTAACTTTGGCATTCAGTTACGGTCGAGACTGGATACGGCACAGTTACCTTCACGGAAAACATTGGCTAGTGTCTTATCAAGAGTCTGTTGCACGTGTAGTGATGCACTTTTTTACGGGTGAACAACTTTCATTGTCAAAACTATGCGCTCTCTAAAACCATTTCTTGGGCAACGTGAAGTTGCTTGATTACGCTCGTCAGCGAACGATAGTGGGGCATACATGGACAGTGTTGGTACGCCAAACACATTTCTACCAATCTCCTCGTCTTATTCGTATTCTCGCTAGCGTATAAATCCGACAAAATAATGCAAATTGGAGCACAAAGTCACCTTGAAACTGGCACCGGTTTGATGAACAGTAGATGGTTTTGTCTTCGACGCAATGCTGAGCTGGAAAGTCGGATAGCAGGGGCAACCCCATGCTCTAAACAATGAACTCAGAATTTTTAACAATTTCGCTCTGTCCTCGAACATTCAAGATACTGGAGTCCATGGGTTATTACTTTCCAGGTGATCAGTGATAGATAAAACTGGGACACTTTGTCTCTCATCGTTGAGCATGACGGTAAAGGGCTTGGATACATGCTGCACGGTTGAGGACACTTTTACAATGAAATATCCCGTATTGAAAGCTTTTACAGATCAATCACTTGAGTAGGAAAGATAGTTTTTGGGATCGGTAGCAAAGAAGACAGGCTATTTGTGCGACATATTTTGTGTGTATAAAGCCCCAGTGTATAACTCATGATAGATCCAACTTTACTCACTATTAACGGTTTTGACCGTGTGTTGTGCGACAGTTCCAAAAACGTCCCGGATCTACGCCAGTTGGTCGCATCGCGATCGGAACATCCCGTTTTTTCAGATCATTCAGAGTGATCACATCGCAATGCATTACCAGTTTCGATGGAACACCATAAATATTCCCCAACACTGTGTACTGTAAGTGAAAATCGGATCTTCAAGCTTAGATACCAATGAAGTACCACCTGACGGACAATGCAATATAAGCAGATCATGTGTAACGGATAAAACGTTGCCTCTCGGCGACTAAATTTATCGGTATGATCTCTTCACGACGTTTTATTTTGCATGAATAACCGACACATGAATTCGTCTTTTTGTAATGAACCAACCAGATTCACTAGTAGTGTTGTCGATGGCTAAACAAACGAGGAAATCCAACTATCTATTTTTGAGTAATCTTTTTGTAACCCATCTGTTCATTACATTTGTTTGAACCCCATCGAGTGTACATCTGTTTGACTTCCGTTCAGCATTAAATGTAGTCATGAAATCCTCAATGTTATCTTAGACAAAACGAAGTGCGTAGCAGTTTCTGATTTGCTTCTTCTTTTCACCTCGTTACTATGGTAAGTTTGTGCCAATTTTTTTGACCATATGATGAATACATGTTGTGAAATAAAGTTTCATTTGTCTTTCCACCTTTGCCAGTTATATTCTGCTCTTTCGCACTGCTCTGCATTCGAATATGATAATTTTTAGCTTTCGTGTTTTATCAATCCTTTGGTAGTTATTAAACTTGCTCATTATTTTATAACTTCATTGAAATGAAAACTAATAACTTTGCTTGTAAAACCAAATTTGAGAAAAACTTATCCTTCATCAATGAAAAGTGGACGGTTTTACTCCGATTTCGACTAAGTCGCCATTGAGTAATAGACTTTAAAAATTGATATAGCGCTTAACGTTCCGCAGCACTCCGAACCGAATTCTACCGAACCGGTGATCTGTTCCGCAAAATGACCCAGGTCTCGTCAGGACTTTACCGTGTTCAGTACAGTAGATTTTGGCTCACCTAGGAAAGCTCATTTTTATTCGAGCACCAAGTCATGGAGTATTCAAATTCCAAATACCATAACTGGTCCCAACTATTCTACCACTTCGAGAGTGTTGAGCCAAACGCAACCGTACATCAAATTCTCCTAACTGTACCATACAATCGTCTGGTCAGTCGATGGATTATCACTAGTGAAATAAATACTTCCGGCTTTAGTATAATTGGGATTCTGATTTTCCTTTATCAACAATTAGAACCAATTTTAAATTAATTGGAATTAGAGATGACTATAAAATTTAAAGTGACGACCGTACTATCTAAAATATTCGTTTTTCAATGGCCCGTTCCCAAGCGTTGATTATGAAATGACTGTTTAAATTAACCTGGCGGGCCGACTCATTGTGATTTCCTCTTCTGTCTGTACTGCCTGTTAATTTGCGTAAAATGTAAATTTTTCTTCTTTGGTTTAAAGTCAGATCAGTGATTCCGTAAGTGAAAGACGTGATTCTGAGTGTTTCTACCAATTCGTGCTTGAATGTAGGCATAGTTCTCGACAGACCTACAAAGCTGGTCAAGTTTGATTTAGTGCAACTGGAAAATTTCGCGAAAATCCAAAAACAAAGTAGTTTTATACCATTTCAGTATTACGTTAGGCTATGTAAGAAATATTCAGACTTCGGTAAGAACTTGCCTGTGTTTCGCAAAGCTTTTCATGAATGCATCAATCTTGTGCATTTTAGAGTAATGCGTTCATAATCATTGGGCACAAATAGGCCCATAAGGGATGGATTACGTTCCATTCCTATGCAAATGGGATCACGAAAAGTCAGATGAAGACATTTTCTAATAATTTCCACATAATTCCGATTAATTTTGACAATCCCGAAGTAATTTGAAGTGGAGCATAGAATTCGGGGACATTCGAATCGATTTGTGAGTTTTAAATCGTGGATGACCACTGATTCATAAGGAAGTTATACTGAAAGCATTACGAACGTTCACCCTAGAGAATGTCATACGGCTGCACAATTTCGGTGAGCAGCCACTACGTTTCGAGTGAAATTCTGGAAAGCCTTTCTGGTAGGACTCGTAACTACGCTGTTTGAGTGCACACATTAGGAATGCATGGTTCCCGTCCATGCTTGGGGTAGAATCCTGCAGGTAACCAGCAGTAACAAATTAAATGGAACATCATTTCTAACTTCTTGACGAAAGTGACGCATCTTTTGTGCTGTGCATAGTTAACGTCTCGCCCACTGATTTGAGTATCTCAAAAGTAAACCTTTGCGTGGCATCAGTACCCGAGTTTAAATCGCCAGCTGCTTTCCTCAAGAAAAAAAAATGTTAAATGTCTTGTAAAACTTACAGACTCTTGGCGACCGGCGGTGGCCAAGCGGATAAGGTCGCGGCGTTTGGACGTGAAGTTTGCGGGTTCAAATCCTCCCACCGCCGGTCAACTTCTCCACTTGCAGCCCTCTGCTGGCCTCGGCCCACTTCCTAAAAAATGAACAAAACTTCCGTTTCATCAATAAAAGAAGTAAAAAGATAAAAGATGAGCACACTGCCCTAACTGGAATCTGTAGCTTTGCTGATTCAGTTCCAAACTATTTAATCTATACTGTGCTTCTCTAACTTTGTCGGTCATCACTCGGTCGGTGGCGTTTCAATAGCGCTAGGTTTTCCAACCTGTGTCTCATGGACAAAAGTGCAACATAATCTGTTTGGTTCAGAAGTATATTGAAACCAACAGTTCCCGATATTTTATACAGCTGTACCGCATATGCTTTCTTATATTTTCATAAATACTGAATGCATACGGAGATCAAGACAAATGCAAAACGCAACAGAATACATTTGCTGGTTAGGCAGTGAATTTGTCTCACTATTAGCCCACGCTGATTAGAACAAATGCCTATTTCTCAAATTTTGAAATGTACTGAAATCTAAATCCTCACAGAGTTTTGTGAATGAACGAACTCTTGTTTGCGAATCACAGGGACAACATTAGCATAAATGTAAGACAACACCAAAGATGATAGCCAATATGAGATCCCTAGTAGAATCGGGTCGTTTTCCCCAAATGGGCGTGGATAACACACTAAAGTACAATGGGTGTTATCAGTTGCTTTCCGTAACCACCACTTCAAACAAGGCACGATTCATCAGCAATAAGGACAGCATTTTTAAACAAATAGCTTCCGGTCGATTTATAAGGTCAAGGCTATGCACTTTTAGACTACCGCGGGAAAATGTACCAAACGTGAAATCACTTTTGCGGCCTAGCCATACTGCTTTGAAAAGAAATATTGTCATACCTGAACCTCCATGACTCCTCCAATGGGGCCAGAAATGAAAAAGAACAGTTACGTAAACAAAATTTATAGTCCTGAATGCATAATCTAATTAAACGGTCTTTTTAATGCTGGGAAAGCAAAATTAATGACGCTTTTATAGCTGATTCGACGCCGCTCATTCCATCATAACAACACAACATCACTAAATCTGAGTAAAGCAGTTAGATTTTTAACGCGGCCATTCAGTTTCGGTGGAAACATTTTCCTGTTTGGTTAAAATCTTATCTGGAGATTATTGCCCGTGGCTAATGATGTCAGAATCATCTGCCGGTTTTCGTAAACTGCGAAAGCTTTAGATTTTTCGGTAATTTACCATTAGGCATTCAGTCGTAGCTAGTTGCACTTCAACATTGATGTATATTGATCGTAAAGGTGGTAGCAAGCCGATTTTTTGTTAACAAGGGGAGATTTTGGTCAACTGGATGCTTCGTTCTTTTAGGAGTTGTAGGCCAATGTAACCAAAATGTTAGCTAAAGATCATCCGCGCTGACAAAGCACTGTGAATGGCCAATGCCAACACCCAAATAGCCTTGCTTTTGCTATGCTATTTACATCTGCTAACCTCTGGGTAAACAAACGAGCATCGGATCACTTTTTGATTGATGAAAAAAAGCCGAAGTTAGTGGAGGCAGATGCATAGGTATTGTGGTAACCTTTTTCTGCCATACGGAACTTTCAGATGAGTAAAATACTCAGGGAGACAAACAGATTTAAACTAACTTGACTCCGCGGTATCACCCCTAATCAAACCGTGTGATCAGTCACATACATGTTCTCTGTCTATTTTTCGAGTGCCTTTACTACCTGACTTAATTCGGCTGTTTATCTCTTGAACCAGTGCAATGAGGACAGAAAATCGCAAAACATTCCATTTATTTATCGCGTTTGCTGGGTACCAAATATTTGGTCAATCACTGATTGACATTTGTAATCACTGATGGCTAAATAAAAGATGTTGAAAATTAGGAGTAGTCAAATTTCATCCAGCACCAGAAAGCACGGAAATAACGTATGTCTTCTTCAAACCGCATGCAACAAATGCTGAGCGATGAAAATTCACTGATTCGCAGCTAAATGAATTATGAATTTCGCTAGGCATGCAATTTTTCAAAGTAGTACAACGGTTTAGGCAGACGGCTTGATTTGTGAACGTTTTGGACACCACTGGAAGCCCTTCTCAAGGCAGAGCTTTGCTCTTTCCGTTCGTATTCTTTAATCATGAACAGTTTAGCTTAAACGGCATTGAAGGAATACCATTTTAAGTTATTACATGCCATCAATGACAACTTCGTAAAGGGCTGTTAAATCACAGTGGCTCCCTGCGGGCTCCAGGAGCACCGCAACGGAAACTCGTTGGATTTGACCTGATAATCAGTTCCGAGAGCAGATTAAACAAAAGTGCAATATTTGGTTGATTTTGAATTACTGGCGGAGTGATAGCATTGGATGAAGTCGAATTCGACATGATTACTAACAGACGCGTACTTAGCCGAGTAATAATGGACTAAACTTATTGTGGGCATAAATCTGGCCTTACAAGTTTTCTATATCACAGATATGTTTAAAATTTTTTAGATATTTGATTAGTTTTCATTCAGACCAACGTGGATGGACCGACAATTAAAATCGGTAGTTCTTGGTTTATCGCTTTTAAACCGGGTCCTGGGGCACCCGATGGGAAGCGGCTCAGACCTCCCTGGTGATACATTGAAGCCGAGACCTTTAGTCGCATGTAAGTGTCACCTTCCTTAACTTATGAAAGAAGTGTGAATTATCATAGCCAAAATATCGACCAGCGCTCCCATCTTTGTCATTGCCAGTCGTGTGTTACGGAAGTGGACAAATGGATCCTACGACCGTTGTTTTGTTCCAAGACACCGGCATCTCATGAATAAGACGTGAAAAACCAAGTAGCGCAGTGAATTTCCATGTTTTGTCCATTTTCTAGGTATGTATTTCATTTCTGTTTCTTATCATCCTCATAGTGATCAATATGAACAATGAATTCGCCTATTCCTAGCTCTGTGGATGCGTTCTTGTAACGTACCTCAGATTAGCCACGGTAAAGCGTCTTTATTCGTTGACAGCTTCCAAACTAACGAGGCCCTCTGGATTTTTCTGACACTTTGAAACTAAAGATTCAGTCGGCACACATGTTCCTGGTCACCTGATCTCGGCTCCACTTTCCACAGCAATTTAACCAACCAAACTAATGCATGGTTATTGTGTCGCTATTTGTCCCTCATTAATCACACATGCATGTCTGCCAGGATGTAGTAAAACAAACGGTAATGCGTTAGCCACAAGAGAAAGTGGTAGAAAGAAGATCAGAAAAGCGGAAGTGATTTACAGCCCTAGCCATAGATGTGAATGCATAAAACTAGCAGCCGTTTGGGCGAAAGAATTCGACGTTTTGGTCCTTACACACTTTCGTCGTGGTGGTTTTCCTCTGTTCAACATTGTCGACAAATATTTGCGAGAAAAAACCTAAAGCCACCCCGTTGCTTCCACATAATATCAAACTACTGTAACGTGCTCATTAGTAGTTTTGCGAGCGAGAACTCTAAAACACTTTTAACTAAATTAATGGGGTGCTTTTAGTTAGAACATGCAAGTTTGTAGAATTTTCGCTGTTAAACTGTTCATTTCGCATTTCACTGCTCGCCTCGTAGACAGCATCAGAGGAACAAAAACGAATAAAAATACTACCTCGAATACAAACCGTCTTGCCGCTAAGATTCCCAAAAGGCAGACTTTGAAAACGGAAGTAGCATTTTTCTTCGAATTCCGCTCCTCCTCGACATAGCAAGAATTTGCAGCCAAGAAACCATTCCCAATTCGGTTGTGCGCTGGATGGAAACATTTGCTATTCTCCCTAGAGTTCCAATCGATTAGGTACGCAGACGATGAATGTGATCAATACAAATAGATTACACAGAATTTACATGATCCAGGTTGTTGGATTGTCGAGAACAGCATGGCTGATATAAGCATAATGCTTAATTATACCACACTTTACTTTGACTGGAAGCGTCCATCTAAGCATAATAGCACACTTCATAGATAGAATACACTATATGTGAATTATGTTCAACTCAAAACCCTTTCAGTGATTTATGATCTTTTATACGTAAGCCACTTGTTGTGAATTAGTTAGATTAATTATAATAACAACAATCACCAATGAAATTATTTAGGCGCTTCGAAAAACATGACATAGAAAGATGACTATTCAATCCAAGCAGTTAGATGCCCCTGAGCAGGGATTCAGTCCAATTGCGCACAATATCGTTCTTAGTAAAGCTGATGATTTGAACATAAAACTTGTTTTAACCTGTCGTTATCGGCAGCAAATGCAGTTGATACCGTCAATTTTAAATTTATCTGCCCAAAATGCTTCCATTTTTTCTCTTGTACTAAAAATTAACTTAAACATACAAGCTTACATTGTGAACTCGTGAGAAATGAATTATGATCTGATCGACTGCTTAACTCTGTATAGTTCACCAACGATTCATACAAGGCAAAAATAATGAGATGAAAATGTTGTTTTAACTTCAATTTGCGCTGCAACTGGAGTGAATGATGTACCTAATTTGACTACTAATCCTCCGTCAGCATTAACTACGGCATCCGTGGTAACTTTGAAGGTAGAACAGTTGCTCAGTCACGGTACTAGGCTGATCGGTGGAACCCAGTGTAGTTGGGAAATTAACCAAAGTAGGTGAAATCATGAACTGATCTTCAGAAACACCGACATTTGTGTTTGCATTTTATACACTTCATCGTTGGTCAAAATATCCGCACTCATATCCATACTGGAAGACGTCCATGAGTGAGAAGTTACACACAAACTGGGGAATACGAATTTTCATGTTGTTTGTCAGGTAGTATTCGCAATCAACTGTACTGTCAAATACTTCATTTTCTAAGGCTAGATCTATCGTACGGTTAGTGGAATCTGACAACCTGGCTTATTTCGAAATCCTTCATTGATTACTAAGATTCGTCAACGGATCGGCGTCATGCAACGAAGATGTTGGGTGTCGTATTTGTCCAAAAAGATAATACTCACAGTTTTCTTTATAGAAACCTCTGTTTCAGTTGACGAGACAATCTGGTCAATAGGCAAAAATATCAATGAATTTGTAAAGAACAAAGTGGTATTTGTATCTTACTCTTTTGCATATTGAACTGGCCTCGGGTTCTTCTTGCTGTTGATACATACATATGGAAAACAATGAATATGAAGTAACAGAATATTTACTGAAACAGAGGTGGCCAGACTTTGAACTATACAGTGACATTCATTTAGACTGCATTTTTTCCATGTGCTTCTCCGGGAGACACGTAGTGTACCCCTTTTTTGGTCACATGGATGGAGGGCTACGGATTAAGATTACATCTACCAACTTTGCGTTCTATGCTCAAGTCACCGTAAGTGACTTCGTGATTTGACCACAGCTGTAGCTGTCTGCTCGGCTTAGTTAACCTGTGAGGCACGTTATCTGCTGGTGATCTAACTTATGTGTGCATGTGTCATGGATTATTCTCGTGCGATCTACTAAATTTCACTTATTACAGAGTGATTTTACTCTTATACTTATTTGCCTCATATCGCGACTACTCCTTTCCTCCGCAGTGGAAGATCCTGCCAAACAGGGTCACGTGATTGGTTGCATATGGCTCGCTGTCTTAGAATTCGAATTCATTACTGATGGCGAATCAGCCTGTGCGGTACAACTAGACCTATTGTTCAGATTGATATCATATTGACGACTTTCTCAACTGGTTATTCTGGGTGACACGTTGGCTTCAAGACCTACGTAATGAACATACAAGGCAACATACCACTCACGTGAAAAAACGACTTCAATGATCGACTGATCATTTTTTTTATCCCCAAGAGACTAAATGGCAAATTACGAGCAAAAACCTCACACAAGATTTCGCTTTAACCAAAATGATTAACCATCCCAGTCGCCCGAGTGATCGGGATTTGTACCCGAATGTAAGGTGTGTGTACGTCTGGTCAAGTAGTTCATTGCCCGCAGAACCAAACGCTTTTCGGCTCGGTTGGGCAGTAGTCGAACGGTTTCACTTGCTCCGCTAAATTTGCTTTCGCCTGTAAACTTGCGGCTGTTTAACCGGAAGGTGGCTAGAGCAAATCAGACGTTGTGTTCTGCAACCATATGAAAATAAACAAGTCTTCAGCGACCACGTTAGCAAAACGTTTCAATCACTCTTTGAGCGATTCTATCGATTAAATGTTGAATTTCGTCACCGTAGCTGAAATAGTTGCTTCCATGGAAATGAAATACACAAACTAAAGACGATTCTAATAAGACGGAATGTGGTTGGAATAGCCATGAATTTTTGTACTGCATAATACAAACACGCTGGCAGGTTTGATTGTCTCCTCGTAAGAGCAAAAGGGCAGTAGATTTGAAGGGTTACTCGTTGCTGCGATTGCGACCGCGGATTGAATATCTACGCGTTCGGTTGTTGAACATAACAGGAAGAATTTTAGTATCTTAGCATATGAATCGTGAAAACCAAACGATGAATTTGGAGGTACATGTTAGTAGTAGGAGATTGAATGTTTGCATGAAGTAGTTCACCATGTGATATCATCGCTCAACTCACTATTAGGAAACCATGGAAGCACTGCACAGTTGTTTCATCCTTTTTAGGAATCATCAGCAGTGCTTCCATGATTTCTTAATGGTGAGTTGAGCGATGATATCACATGGTGAATTATTTCATGAAAGAATTTAGAGGTGTTGGTTTCATTGCATACGTCATCTTCGCATGTTGTTTTTGGTGGCATCTGTCTCGGTATGGATCTATACGCGGCTGCCATTTATTGAAAATCTAAGGGAAAATATGGTCGCTAGAATCATCGATAAGAACATTTCTGACCGCATCCAAAAATGTTCAGTGAGCAATTCAAACTTCGGTTTGCTTGAGCACTGTGAATTATTCATTCGCCTAATTACTGGATTAGAAGGTTAAGTCACTCTAGGCATTCAACTGTTTTCGTCAGCAATGTTTGTGATTTTCCGGTTGTTTTTCAAGTTTTTCTATCTTGAAGTGCGTTCGCATTCTCACAAACTAAAAGAGTACCTCACAAGGTAAGTTTAGATTAAATGGTGCAAACCAAATTCTCATCTTTTCTATCTAAATTAAATGTCTGTCTAGGCAAGGGGGCCGAACAGCTAGCGATAATTTTAATCAGTAAAATATCATTAACAAAGTGATCAGTTCTAACCGAATGACTGGATTTTTAACAATAAGCACCAATGAAATCAAACGAAGGTTTTCACTCGCCATCTGCCTGATGTTTAGGGCACTAGAAGCAGAATGTTCCTGAAGAATAAAGCGACCGTTGTGACGAACTGCAAACTGCCTTCGAACGGACAGCAAATATCATACAAGTAAAAAACCACGAAGATGAAATTCGGGAATGAAACAGGCATCTAACAACTACCACTTCCGCCACCACGGCAGCTGGCCGATTTGTGACTCATTCCGAGTGAGTCAGTGGAGTGCACCAAGTGAAGCAAACATACCTTCGGTTTCCTGTGCGCACGTGTGCGGTAGCGTGAACGAGTGAATTGCTTTTAACTCAGCTTTGTCATAATCACCTGGCCGTGTTGATGGGTAATTCCTCGGTGCTGATCGATTTGAACGGTCGACACATCAACAAGCAGAATCACACAACTAAAATGAGATTTTCGACCGCGCACAATCACGCCGCACTGTAATAAGTGATTGAGACTAGCCAATTTGGCACAGGACCAGATAAAATCTGTCATCAGTCACGTTCGCGTGCCATCAGCAAGTAGGTCGCCGGCATTTGCACCCGCGCATGTGAGTGTTCAATCGGCAGTTGATCGGTGTTGTTTTTCGATAATCGGAACGTGTTATGAAACACAAGCTGGGCCAGTCAAAGTCAGTATGCGGTCTCAGACTTTCCGTGAAAGCGACTTTCCGTGAAAGCGACTTTCCAATCAGCCAATGCCACCAGAGTGCAGCTGTGTTTCACCGTCGTTGTAGGAGACTTCCTTGTAGAGAAGTGTGCCGATCCGTAGTTTGAAAATTTAAATTGGACTTTGTTGAAAATCTATAAAATGATCAATATTAGAACCTAGCAGGACTGAACAAGACTACAAGACCGTCAATGCGGACGCGCCAGAATATTCCATCGTTTTTAGTGGAATGTCGTCGTTAGCCTCAACTTCTTCAATGGAAAAATACGTAAACGTCCCACAAATCAAACGTGTCACAAACTATGGTGCGGTCTTAATTGTCCCTGTCGGCTTCGAATTAACATACCTGTTTTAATTTTATGTCTCTCTTGAGCTTCTAACTAGCAAACTATTTCGTCGAAATATTCGTGACTATCGATTGTGCGATTTGCATTTAGTTTGTTGTACGTACTAAATTCACACTTAGGCCAGTGGAAAACCAAAGATGTACGTCAGCAACTGTCTCTTCTGTGAAAATTGCGATAACTTTTTCTATCTGCATACGGGCATGTCAACTGTTTTTCCAATTTCAAACTCAGTATCCAAAAGTAGTCGAGGACAGTTCACCTCATAGAAGGTATGCATGCTTTTCGGCTTAGAGTATGCAAGTACAACCAATAGCGTGATGCATGTGCATAGTTCGAATCAAGATACCGGCTTACAGACAATTCCTTGCACTACCAGTGTTATAACAAACAGGTGGGTTTGACAGTTAGCAACTTCAGTTGCTGCGGTTGCATTGCATTGGAATCAAAAATATGTACTTCATTCATTTGGATAAAATTTGCACTTCATAGTAGGCCGAAAACAAAAAGAAGCCTCGTAACAGAAAATCCATAATCAAACAAACGTACAATCACCTACACATGTACATATCAACGCGCCGCGCGATGCTGAAACACACAAGTACACATATGTATTCGTCTGCATACACCCAAAGGCATACTGGTAAGTCAAATGGTGTGCGATAACGAGAAACATCACTTGATTCGAATTTAATTTGTTAACTGACAAGAAGATCAGTTGATTGCACCATTACTCAGCATCGGTCTGAACGTTCCCAGGTTGTGTTTGTAAGCAACTTCACGGATAATAATCTGCTTTCAAGGCAACCTTCGTACGAAAATCACGTGCGAATACAGTGTGCCTTACTTCGTTTTACCTTTCGGAAGTACAGTCACCTTCTTGTATGCATAGACAGACACGAGTAAACTACCATTATGCTGAAGAAGCAAAGTAGATGAACATGTTCTTGGATTGCAGTATCAGTCACAAATATTGTGGATGATTATTTGTAAATCAATTTGTTCGTCAAAGGAATTTACGCTTTCCCTGTTGGTTCTGGATACACATTGTCTCGGATATGATAAACTGACCTATCTACTCACGGCAGTCAACTACCGTGATTCAGAGACACAATGACCTTAACTTGTAATTCCCGAACGGAATCGGTTTTTGTTCGGTGTTCCCATTATGTTCGATAAGTGGGATTATCGGGAATTTCCTTCCTCTCCAACCCGTGATAAGTAAAGAATTACGGTTGCATATTAACATATGAATGTCATACATTCAAATGTTCAAAAAAATATGCCACTTAAATGTTTGAATAGATGATGCTGTGAGGTAGCAACCAAAATCCGAAAAAGGTTAATATAAGGTTAACGGTCGTACAAACTGGAAAACTGAAAGTCTTCTGTGCGACTAACAGACAAAAATCAATGCACAGCTGACGGTATTTTGTTATCCTTTATTTCTTACTATAACTAAACGAGCGCATATGTCCTTGGAAGAAAGGAAACCGTTGGCACTAAGGCACTCCGTCCAGTCGAATCGTACACAGTGCGATCAATGATTGACAGCTTGCACCTAACATTAATACTGACTCAGAGACGTATGAACAGAAATTTCGAATAGACTTATGATAACTTTAGGGTAGAGCTTAGTCTTCCCCTCACCCACGCATTGAATAAATAATTACGAATGAATAGATTTTTCGGCCGCCGATAGGAGACACTAGTGAAATTAAATGTGGTCAGATGAATCGAACAAAAAACCACAGTCAAGAAAATAGTGAGGAAGAAAGGATAATATGGAAAATTAAGTGTGAACAATCTACTGATTGCGTTACTTTTTGCAATTCACGGTCTTATTTGTCATTTGCAGAAACTATGAAAGATCAATTAGAAAGCTCATATAAAGGGCAGATTATTATGCAGCATCTTATGTGAGGTGAATGCATGAGGTAACCAGGTAAAAATAGTGGCAGTTTTTACCCAGTTAGCGGTAAATAAATGCGTACTGACTTTCCTCAAATGATACAGTGTCCTATAGAGTGCTGGCTGGAAACTACAGTATAGATCGATAAAGAGAGCCGTAAGAATCTTCTTATCGATGTGCTTGTGAGTTTCGTAGATTTGTGTTGCCGAAAACTGGCTAAAAGGAGGAGGAATTAAGGACAGGATGAACACTCCAAGTGAAGTCCGTTGACATGTCGGATGTTTGTCCAAACCTGAGTTTGCGTGCATGTTTCCAGGAACTTCATCATTGCCTTTCACAGACTACAGTTTTGTTATAAAGTATATCATATGACTTCGTAGATCAATGCTCAGTATGCTCACGATTGTGATGCATGTGACCTAGTGCATTTGTTGGCTACTTTAAATATGTCCAGCTTGATTGAGCATATATCATTTTCATTTCGCATATGCTCTAAATTTCTTCATAATTCCAGACGTGTATGGCGAATAATAACGAGCGAAAATAATATGCAGTAGACAGCTTATTGAGATACCGATAGCTAAGAGATGGGTGTATTGATTGTATCCAGTTGTCATATCTCTAATCGACCACATTAATCTTATGGAGAAACATTCTCATGCACGTATACACAGCTTGTGTTAGTTGCATGCTCGTCCTATCGGATGGCGTGAGATCGCAGATCATACGAGTTCGGATTTGATGATCCTTATCGATCCAAATGAGTACTAAAATATTCTCAACCACTTATCGATCAAACACAGAACGATCATAATGAGAATGCCGGTTTGTCCTTGTACATATTTCGTGCCTGCCTTTCGCATTTAGTTCAATAGTTCCACTTCGAGCACATTTTTATTCGTCTCTCTGGCCAAGTAATTGAATCGCATTTCACTAACGCACAAGTCAATTGGTATCCTTTCAGGTATGATGTCAAGGCTCTTTTATGTATGCATTTGTGAATACATATACATGTGTGTGCGCACTCATTTGGGTGTGCACTTGTTGAATTGGCGCACATAGGCTAATAACCGGTCGACCCACATTATGGCTGAACGGGCCGAGAATTGAAGTGGGGGGAGATACAGTAAACCACCTTATCATCCGTCTTCTAGGCAGTCATAGAAACTCTTAGGTTAGACCCACTGTCCAGCTGCACTGTGAACATCAGCAATCTGAAACCTAAAAGACTTTTTATTCCGGTGCCAACAAGCTTCATCGACCAATTTCACTCCTGTCATTTATAACTAAGTATGCTGTAAATATGCTTCCCTTTCCCAGCTAAATGAAGAATAACTGATTGAATACGCGAAAAACATTGCTGGCACTTGTGTTTAACACTTAAATCTTAGTTAAATTCACTAGAGAAAAGAATAGGACATTCTAATGACCTTAGAAATGTCGTACAGCTTTGGAGTTGCGATCCACAGTCCTGATACTTATGTGGCGACACCTTTCATTACTTAAGGAGTCATGAAAGCGCCCCAAACTTCTAACCAAATGTGCGAATTTACTATGGATAAAAGAATATCACTCTCATTGATGGGATCCAAATCCACAAGTTCGAATCATCCAAGTTTTATAACCACATGTTGTCCTGAAGGTCAACCGAGGCACAAAGTTCGCCCGTTACTGTCGGAAATTTTCACCCATTTTTGAGAATTTGTTTGGTGTTCATCTGTTAGACTACGGTGGTTGCATATTTCGTGGAATGTTCCTATGCAATAAAGGAATTTCAGTTTGTTTTGTTACTCTTAGGCAAATGTTTCGATATACTTGTGAAACGAGTCATCGTCTTCATGAGCTAGGATAAGGCTATCAAGGAAATGCATGGACATTTGGGCAACTTCTTCACCGGAGTTGCAACGGATGGTGAGCAACAAAAGTTTACTATCTGGAGTCTTTTGTTTAGAACAAAACTCACCCACGGTTGTTTGGAGTCGCCTAAAACCCCAGCCGAATGAATGTAAGTTACTGGCAGGATTTGAAAGAACCAGCTGAAAGTTTTCAGTACGCAAAGATGACGATCAGTTGTTCCAGGTCAAAAATGAATCCAAGTAACCGATAAAAAGCAACAGGAAATAACTTTCGAACTTATTACGCTTCTGAGTTCCAGTCAGCAAAAACTGATGACCTTTACCTAATGAACTAGAAAAAAATCTGCCAACACTGGAATGAATGATGGCCTACTGTCTCACTAGTGAATAAAATCGAAGAAATATTCTGAACAGGTTGACGAATAACTGACAGTTTCCCTTGGGTTATTTATTTCAGGCTTTCATCACACTTGGTTTCGTTCACTCATATTGGCAGGTTCAACATGCTTTCTTTGTGAACTGCTTTCTTCGATTCAGTTGGCCTGGTTTGTTTCACCTTCCTTGAATGTGGCATTGTGCATTTCATCAACCATCACGAAACCAGTTTATTGCGCTTTTATGCGAAGTAAAGCACGACATTTTTGAGTCAAGTGGTGCAACACTGCTCATTCTTGAAAGATAAGTTTCCCCTGAGTGCTCATTAGTTTACAGTTTAACGGATTCTTGGACAGACGTAAAAATAATCACCATAGTTATGCTCAATTCCTAAATATTGTAATCCAAAAGGAAATTGATTTGATGTAAGTAATTGTCAGAATTTGACCGCAGAGTTCATCACCGCATTTGAAAATGGCTTTATTGTCTGATGGAAAAGAAACTCGAATTCACATCGCATGATGGAAGGCGCATGTGGATTTTGTAAAACGCATATCTAGGGGAAGGAAGCATCAAATAATTTGTTCAAGCACATTTGATTGCATGCAAACGTGTCTTGCGTTATGGCATGTATACACTAAATGATGTTAAATACCAATCCAGCGTTGTATACATTTGACACTACCTTACAGACTGGTGTTTGTTTTTACACATTTTGTTCGGAAAATTATCAAACCAGCAGCATATCAGAAGCGGTAGAGCAGACGGGTAGCAATAAAGTTTTGAGTTAACTTTCAGGAAATATTTTATGTCTTGGGCGTAACTTGGTAACCGAACGATCGTGTTTTTAACGGACCAAGCTGCCACCATCAGGCAGAACATCGATCAGGTAATACTGCTTAGTGTGGGCCAACGTCTCCTTCCAGCTAATCATTCTCAAGTCTTTACAATCGTACGCACCTGAAGCAAGCTTTGGGGGTAGAAAGAAGGAATATTATGCCAGTCAGTCGTTTCGTCACTATGTTTGGTGGTCTTCTGATCAAATGGCTGACAAAGTGAAAATTGAAGTGACGGGGGTGATGTTGTGCTACGTTTCGTGACCATGTAGCGTAGTCAGCCCTTGGGCAGGCATTTCTCGTGTATTGCTCAGACTTGAGGACCCTTGTGCTGACTGTTTTTAGTTATCTTTTACGTTCGTGATATTATTGTTTCCCTTACATAGCGTGAAACGCACTGCAAAACCAGACGTGTGTTGTCTCTGTCTA
Organism: Fasciolopsis buskii; assembly: GCA_008360955.1. Taxonomy (NCBI): domain Eukaryota; kingdom Metazoa; phylum Platyhelminthes; class Trematoda; order Plagiorchiida; family Fasciolidae; genus Fasciolopsis; species Fasciolopsis buskii. The sequence continues at coordinate 65,845 of LUCM01003298.1, read as the reverse complement.
CTACATGGCCATATGCATATATACTCCTGACGTTAAAATTTAGATTCTGATTTATATATATATATATATATATGCCCGCTTGGGAACTAGTCTGTGAAAAAATTTGCCCGGCCTCAGTGAAAGCCTGTAAGATCGATTGTCTTAACGCGGATCACTTATTCCGTTTGCTTACCGTTAACTTTTGTGACCCCTTGTGCGTCACCCTTATTCGGCTTTGTACGATTGCAATACTGACAATCCTGACACTTGACCGGTACAAGGAAAAGACAGTCGGAAGAGGTACCAGGCTGAATATATCGGGACAGGCTAGTGCGAGCGGGGCGTGCGTGAGCAATGCACAAGTGGCGACCGCGCTGGGCGGTCAACGTTCGGTTAAACAAGCGACCCGGAGGAACAAATCCATGTTTCGCTACAAGCAGTCAGCCTCTTGTGACCAGTAGGAAAAAACAAAATTCTGTGTAAAAAAAATGTGAACGGATGAGAATTTAAATAACAAAACGGTTTTGGTCTGTAAGGTGGTTTTTTTGAAAGTACAAAATATCCTGTCAACTAACCTTTTTCCAGAGGAACAAATTGACAATTTTTTCTAGATGTTTAAGAGCATAGGATACATCATTTGTTTTCTATTCAGTTAGCTCAGTTTGATCGAGATTCCAGTTTGTAGCTGTTATGACCTGGTCCAACCCACCTGGAATCCCGCCGCCAGTTGGTCAGCTCGGGTGCAGAATCCAGCTGGTTACTTGTGTTTTGCAACGCAGGTATTCATCTTTTCATTTATTTGCAACTGTTACCTACTTGACTTAAATAGCTTCCTGTTTGACGTACTAGCTTTGAGAATTGAAGATGCCGAAATTGGAACAGTCTTTACTCAAGTCACATGGTGTTCTCAGCATGCAAAACGAGTTGGGTGGAACAGAGTGTCATAAAATTAGTAGGTTTCGTTGCCAAAGCTAGGTTTCACAAAGGGACTGACGTCAGCCCGCATGCAGAATGCCACACCGTTACTTCAGCTCCGTTCACAAATCACTCAGCCGTTTGTTTATAAATGTTCGACCATTATTCTCAGCAGTTAAGTTCATTTTTATATTTCATTGTATCGCCCAGACCTTTGTACATACTGATACCTATAGTTTAACCAAAAGGGGAGACGAATGCGTTTATAGTCACATTCAAAATGGATGGAGTTTATTTAACGAATTATGATGATGCGAAAGCCAATGAAGGTGCTATCTCAGCTTTTCAGGATTCGCATTGAATAAAAGACTAACATTTGTTCTAGAATCTCAGTCGAATCCCTAACAGACAGCATGCACGCAGAATTCATGAAGAGGCGCAAGATGATTTGTTGCAGGATTTTCGTGAGTTAGGTTGGGACAGGATTCATAAAAAGGTCATAAGGTCCGAAATCATGATTTTTCATTGTCAGCAGTGTGCTTCATATGCAAGAAATTCCCTCAAACCATCCGTGTGCGAAACATATCATTAAGGACAGTGAGATTCCAACAAGTATTAAGTCAGCATATTAGGGAACGAGAAGTAAAACATGGAAACACGATAGGGATATTTTGATAGATGATCGTGCAGACAGTGGGCGAGATCTGAAAGTATATTGCGCATAAATCTTCCACAGACGGACAAATATTACTCACAAAATGACGCTCATATGATCCGGTAGCACGAAACGTACACGGATTGCACAAGCTATTCTCATCACACGAATACAAGGTTATTCTCTATTGAATCTGTATAGTTAACCAACGAACAGTAAAGGGCACAAAATGTCGATGGTTAAACAACACAGGAGACGGTATTCCGTTTTGCTCTGAAGTGCCACGGTTTTTCGTTTGAAGTGACAGTCCTCGAAGGCTCCTTACACTATTCGAAAATCCCTCCGCAAATTTTATTTACAACAACTCTTGAAAATTTAACCGATTCTACGCTGAAAAGCCTTTCTGTATTGGCACAGTAGATATTTAGTATCAGGAATCGCCTATGGACAATAATCATCGACTTTATTGCTTACTCTCACAATCAGCCATTCCGCGGTAAGAATGAATGCAGCTAACTAAATATTCATTCTCATAGTTGCGCACGTTTAGGGCCGCACATGCTGGAGAAAGTCTTCCTGTCATCCAAGCTGTCTAAACATGTTCATAATTGTCATTCCCTTAACGTTCACACAAAACAATTGACTCGTTTTATTCATCTTTCTGCCATTTTCCAATTATGGATCACAACTGCCTCAGATTGTCTTTAAGTAACCTTAACGGAAAAAGTCGCAAAAACATATGACCATCTCTTATATCCATTGAAGCGAAACTGAACCGAAATAAACCTCCAAAAATGTGATTCACAAGAAAGGGCTGTTATCTCTTACCTGCAGAAACTATACGTAACAGAGAAGATATGTAGACGCCAACTTTCAAGCTTCTAAAATCTTCCGTCCAGCGGTTTTTTTCTCAAGCTGACTCCCACCACAGGTGGGTATTGCAGTCTGTTATCGGTTCAACAGTGAGCCATTGACAGGAATCGGTTTTACTACTTAACTCAACAAGTCAGTAGCAAGTGCTGGTATCCAGGTCAGTTCGAGGCCAATGGAGTGCAAAAGTTACCAGGAGATAATTTGAATTCACGGTTGAGTTAGTGCATTAAACTACCGGATGTGCCTGAAAAATGGAGGGTGCATGATACATTTTCTTGGTTTCCGAGTAAACCTTGATGTCAACAATCGCTCTGCTCCTGACGCAAAACTCGTTTCGTCGAGGTAACCATCTCCTAACCCCACATCAACTAACCTTCTCAACTATCGTCATTACTTTTGGTATTCCGGATAGAATCTAACTGTTCCAGCTATTGATGGTTGATAAATATCACCGTTCGTTTATTTGTGTTCAGTTGCTTTATTATTATGTGAGCAGTGATTACGCAATCGGAATGCGAAGCTTTTGCAGATCAGCTAATCCATTGTGTAACTGATTTACCAAACTCATTTTCATAATCAGATATGAACATTTTCTTTCCTCTTAGTTACACTCTTTCTGAATTTCCTAGGGATACAGGTACAAAATATTAACTGAAAACGACCACTAAAAAACGAAACGGATATTACAAACCCTTTCCTATTCTCTCAAAGTGGCCTTAGGATGCTCCATAGAACCAGCGATATTTAGCACGAAGTCTTTTTGCTCCACCTACACTGTAGTGGTTTTTACCATACAAAGGACCTTTGTTTCCTGTTGACTGCGTTTTATGTTGATTGATTTTTGGCCTGTGACATACAAAATATCAAGAATCAGCGACTGCTTAAGTGAGACATAACGTGCATTATTTGACGGTGCATCGATTTCTCCGGAAATGGGCCCAACTTCGAAAGCATAATGGTTTCAGACTAGTCGATATACGTTTGTTGGTAGTATCATTTGAAAGCATTTCCATATTTGCGATGAACTGGTAGGATGTCATGTGATAAAAATCGATTTAAATTTGCAGCGTCTTCAAACTCGGCGAGGTTCAAACATACGCATGCGTAAGACCTACGCATTTGCACCGCGTGTATTCTACTAAACCAGCTACGAGGCCATGGCAGATGGTGGTCGGATGTTTCGCTTAAAGACTACGGATTACCCATCCAAATCACAACCACGCGGCATTCATCATTGCGAACGTTTTGTAATCTGTCTAAAGGAGCAGAATTTCCCGTTAAATCAACTAGCATACACCAGTCAGGATTCACGAGCGCGATTCGTTGTATATTTCCATTTTGGATGCCTTATGCTTGCTTAATTCGGGCTGGTAATCATACCTACCATACCTCATACCTCATACATAACTTGGTCATGTGCATATGGTTCAAATGCATGGACTATCTCCAACTGCAACCTGCCGTAGCCAAACTTTGTAATAATCCTGGCCTTTATCCGCAATTTTTTTGGCTTTTTTCTTCTTTTGGGCTGGATCGAATTTGTAATTTTCTCCTCCTCGAATTTTCACATGCAGACGTGGCTTCATACTGTATTTCGTATGCACTATGTCATCCACGAGCCCAAATTCATTCATTCGGTGCTGAGTTCTGTCGACAGCTAGATGTACAGTGCAGCTCTAGCATGTATTTGAACCTCATATTAACTCACAATTTGCGCATTCCCTTGATTCTTCGAACACGACTGAAGGAAGTGGCCTTGTTGGGCTCACGAAAACATTTTGTGACCCGTGGCTGTCAGGATTAGCTTGTTCGACTGTATAACCTAGTGGAATGAGCACAGCAAACCACAAATTTGATAAATAAAGCCCTTAATCTGTGTGACAGTTTTCCCACATATTCATTCAGAACCTATCGATGACCCAGTCACTTCCACCTATACATGAAGCACCTTTATTAGCACTTCTAAATATTATTATTAATTTCAACTTCTAGTTATTGCACCAATGCCATCAGTGACGAATATTAAAGTTTTAAATACGAAGTCTGTTCACATCGAATGTTCCCACTTTGCCATATACTTCGAAATAAGTTTTACACTGCGACGTTATTCGCCGTTTTTCACGCTGTTTGTACCGAAGTTTGCGATTAGTATTTGTTTAACGCCCCTCTATTCCACATGCCCCAATTTTACATCCAGACATCGCTTGAAGAGACGCAAATCCAACAGTATTTAGGAATTTATGCACTCCTACAATGGCTTGAGTACTTTCTACCAGAATGCTGCCTTTTTAAAAACCAGTCGCGAGAATTTGTTGCATGGCTTGTCATTATTAATTGCCGTTTCCTTATTTCAGTTATGTGAGGCCTTAGATGGCACACACAATCTTAGATAATAGCCAGTCGCAAAGAAGAGACTTTTTACAGTAGACTGTTGTTTCTGTTCAATCAGTAGTGTCAAATGCATCAGAAAGACGTTGTAAACAATTATGATTAAGTGAAATTAGTGCGATTAAATTCATAATTATGTCCTCTACGAATGATGAAAGGAAATGACCGTCCAGAGGCACTACGCAGGCGTCAACGTTCAGTCACTGCATAATTTTCTCGTACTCACGTTTATCTTCCACAGAAACTTTGCTCGTCTGTTTCCTTGCACTAACACACTGACCAAAATGACACTGGGAGAAGCAGTCAGTGGTTTGTTGTTGAAGATACACAGATTCGTCGGCTACATCACTAGATAACCGCCAATTTCCTTTTCCAACTGTTCACTTTGGAATAAAAACAGCAGTAGATTGGTCTCATTAAGTAATTGATCGTTCCGCTTCAGTGCCCAACTCACTGAATATCCAGGAAAAAAATCCACGTTTTTTTTCTCATCCTGCTTAGGAGTCATCAGTGATTGACATCCGTCACCTTCACAGGGGGGCCCGAATTCGCGACGATTGACTATAGATCAAACATCGTCAGCGTTAAGCGATCCAGCCCGATTTCTAGTGGTTACTCGAAAATTAAGCAGCGTTCATGCTCAGTAGACTTGCTACTGTGATAGTTGCCTCCTCTGTAAAGTACATCGATGTTACAGCGTTGGTGACATCCGACAAGGTTGAAACAATTAAATAGTGGTATCTCGGTTTTTATTGATCAATTGACTGTTATTGTCGTTTAGTGGTCAATTTAAAACCGCTGATGGTCAAACAGCCAGCATCACGGCAGTTGAACGAAATCAACAAGTTTAAATTTCCTCACCTTCGGCCAACTTCCACATTTGGCAGCACTCAGTTGGGTGCGATCGCTTCTGGAAAACATATGTACTTCATCATGTCACCATTAAATAAAGCTTATCCCAAAAGAAGAGATAAAAGATTAGCTGTCTTTCTTAGTGTTAACAACAAATGACCAGATTTCTCTTGCTGATTCATTGGAAATCCGATTGATTTCCTCATCTATTTCTTCTGTGTTGCCTTCTGATAGACGAAGCAATTAATTCACCAGGAAATATTAAGTAGTACTGAGAAAATTGGATTTGTTTCCTAGTATTTAGATGGTAGTTATTATGTTTCATTTCTAATCATCACAGTTAAACATTTATTATAACTAATGATAATTTGTCATGCTACCACACTAATACAATATTCTACTGAGGTCTTGGTGGCTGAGTTAGGTGATGAACGTTTGTTCATATTCGTTTATTGGATTGTTCAATGCTGATGGCGTAAATTACCGGGACATGGAGAAGTGAACTTTCACAAACTTTGTTAGGTTGATGAAGCATTCGTCATTTAGCCTCACCGATTTGTGTTTGAAGGGTCACTTATGTTTTCGGTTTTGCATCTGTGCGTATGTGTGCAAGCTCAATAGGCGAGGTCGACTACTGTAAACCAGAAATTGGGACAACCTCCGAACAACGCACCAGACTGTACAATACATTCGCCGACATACAAAGATGGTGGCTGACCCACACAAATCGACTAAGAATGTCTAGCTAGATGAAATGAGTTACGATGCAGTAGTCTCATATTCAGTTTCATGTGCGCAGAGAGAAAGGTTTTAATTTCGAACTGCCGAAACAGGTTAGCAGACGCTGAAAGGACAACACTTTTGTTCTTCTTGATGATTCGGATAATGCTGACTACGATTCCAAAAACCATAATCAGAATACTGGTGCTTCTGTCCATTTCGATGACAACCTTTGCAGTGATGGCAATTGCGTGATGCATAATCTCCGAAGATTTACTGGCTAATAGCCTAGTAATCGTTTGTAAAATCTTTCTCAATCAGTATTCGTCTACCCAGTCAACTTGAATTACCACCAGGTTGATCCGGAGTACTAAATTGAACCGTAAACGGTTTTGACTAGTGGGCGGTGGTCCCGGGTTCGAATCTTTCCACTCGGCAGCCCTCTGTTGGCCACAGCCCCCTTTCTGAAAAGTAATGTGTGCACATCGTGCTCCTCTTAAACGGGTCTAGTGCGAAGTCAGAGAAGCGGCTGGTTCGTATAACTTAAAGAAATATTCCGCCTGCAGTCATTAGGTAACAAGCTGAATGGAAACGCGAACTCAAATGTTAAAATTATCCGGGAAACAGCCATGTAGCATGATATAAAAATAAACTAATTAATTTCGGGTGACAGGGCAGATCTGATAATCGACAAGCTATTTAGTTTTAAAAACAAACGGTGAACAGATGGACGATTTAACTTAAATTTACTTTTACCGAACACCAGTCTTGATGAAATTGTCATTTTTACTCGTGAGTGTTACACATCACCGAATGCTTACAATCGGGTTCCACAACGTGATTAGATCAAATTACTTTAGAAAACACAAACCAACATATACCGGTTCTTCTTCTGTCATTCCTTTCTATTCGAATATTGTAACAAAAGATGAATATTTTCGCCAGTCACTCTACACAGAATTGCTGCTCGATGCACATCGTCTTCGTTACCACTATTCTACCGTGCGTTGATGTTGTTTTTGCCGCCTCCGTTACTGTTGCTATTGCTACTATTCGGCTACCTTCAAAATTTGAGTAAATTCGTACAGCTTATACTGTTCGATACAGCCCACCATCCGCTGTTTGATTGTAGACGGTTTCCAGCTTTAGTCGCAACCGTGACCGGATTATCATTTACAGTGGAAAATTAATTAGCGGTCTTGATACTGGAATAAGTATACGTGCACGAATACACACGCGTTCTTGTGTGTGTGTGTGTGGGGGGGGGGGTCCGTGGAGCACACAGCTGCGAAGCCTTTGCGCTGCTCCAAGCTAATGGGAAGAAAATTCGCATGGTTTGGAATTTTCAACTGATCGGTAAATGACTGTAATCTGTATTTGTTAGCACCTTTTGTGCTTTTCCTTCCCGGTCAGGACACCATTTGTGTTTGGTGACTACTTTCATTGACAGGTGGGTTCACGAAGAAAAATGTTACCATGGTTTTCTCTGATAAGTCTGGTTTGGATAAGTTCACCCAATCGAAGTGTATCACCACGGTATTTTTACGGCCAAATATTATAAGACTAAGGAATCACGGCGAAGTAATGAAATAACCTGAATTTTTAAGTCGATAAACTGTTTGCAGTTGCATTTGCCTCTTGCCTTTGTTGATTTGATCTCAGATTAGGACAACCACGACGTTGTGGAGTATTTGGCGGAAATTTAGCCACTTTTTGATGCCATAGTGGGAGGCGACAAGTCTGCTCCCCGGCTGTTTGTCACATCGGACTCAACGAGATCTCATGATTTGCCAGGAAGACATGCTTCCCAGATTTCGTTAGAACTAATCACTTCTTAGGGACAAGTAGTTCACCGCAGTAGTCGATCGATATTTGATTGTTTAGAAGCTGGCCAGTGAGCAAGCTACTTTATTTTGCTATACAAAAGTTTGGGACCAGCTAATGCGACTGATGTTTACAGTGTATTATATAAATTGCTTTACCGTATACTTCTATTCTAAACCAGGTTTGTTGGATAGAAACCCCAACAAGCTGGACAGAAAAGAATGTTCTGCACGATGACCACAGTTATTGGTAGGTTTTGGCTAAGCGAAAATAGATATCACTAGAGGATCTACTTAAAGGTGACAGTAATACTGAGACATTGGCCCACAGAAGTTTCCTTTGCATCATTAGTATCGGTCATCTTCGGAGAAGAATGAGGATTTTTATGAACTAAAATATCGATTTGTAAACGTTTGATCCGGATGGGTTGCAGTCGCAAGCTTGCACCTCTACCATCTCACTGCAATCGTGATTAGAAATAGGTATTCGGAATTGTATTAAATTAGCTTTTTTATTGAACCCACTCTCCCGGATGATGCTTAACCATCTGGTATAGCAAACTGAATCATCCACTTCCGTGTGATATACTACACCGTACAGAAGTGATATGGTTTTGTATTGCGGTTGACAGATTAACAGACACGGCGCTGATCTATAAAATGCTCATCTATTATAATTTCCCATTTGGGAAGGAACGTTAAGCCAGAATATCATGGGGGTGTTCAGGCGGATAAGGTAGCGGCGTTTAGACGAGAAAGTCGCGGGTTCGAATCCTCCCACTGCCGGTCAACTTCTCCACTTGTCAGCCCTCTTTTGACCGTGACTCCGTTCCTGAAAATGATGTGAACTCTTATTTCATTAATAAAGAAAGTAAAAGATAAAAAAAAATTTGCTCTGCGCGGTGTGAAATTATTTATGATATTCGAATGCGTGTTGAGCTTTGATAGCCACCGGTTCATGCGACCCGTGGATTCAATCGTTTTGTCATCCAAGCCTTTCGGTGCCTAGGACACAATTTCGGCTATGGAAATAATGAATTGGTAGTGAATAGAATATTTCATTTTTTTAATCCAGAATTTGATCACACGAGACGACCAAGATGGGAATTCTAAAACCAAGTTAGTGGACCAACATATGATGTTATTGGTTCTCAAGGATTTTGGAAATTTGTGTTGGTTTTCGTGAGGTTCTGATGGCTGAGTTTGGGGTTTAGATCGCAAACGTTTTAGCACCGGTCGAGATAGCGTCGTCAGTGCGTATTCGCAGTTGATGTTGTTCCTTTGTTTTTGTCGGTGTATCATTAGCTATGAATTCGGTCCCCTCCTCCAACCTACCACCCCAGTACTAGACGTTTGTTCTACTAATTCGCCTTTGTTGACTTGTCTTTGGACACTACGAGAGTGACGTGCGGCTTGAGTGGTCAGATCTAGTCAGCTGCAGACTGTGGTTTCCATCTCCAGTACGGCAGTATTTAGGGGTTTCGTAATTGCTTCCACATAAGTTATTCGGACCCATGGCTGTGGGTCCGCGTGATTTGATTTCTGGTTTTGATAAAACGTTTGCAATGTAAACGCCAAACTGAGGGATCGGAACCTTACGATAATGGTCCTGTGGTATTTCATTATTAGGTAATGAATGCGACGAGAGGAATTCCGGCTTTGCTGATTCGATTGTTGATCTTGCGGATGAAACCGATATTAATTCTAATGACGTGATTGTGACCACGTCCATTGTTGGTAATACCAGTGTTCGGATGATGCACGTGACTACAATGGTGTTTATGTTTAGTTTTCCTAAGAGACGAATTATTGTCAACTTAACTCCATGTCTGCGTCATCATTCAGTTTTTATTCTAAATTCATTAGTTAACTGAGGGTGGTAACTTGTCGAACTAACGCATCATCCGAACACCTGTATATACTGGAGAATTGCGTTCCAAAACCTCAAGTTCTTCCATTTAGATTGGCTTTAATGCATACGTCTTCTCTTAATCGATATCTATCGCGGGCCTGTGCAAGTTCATGCGACACACTGCAGTCAAATTATTAAAAAACATTTTACCTACAGTGTCACTTGCGAATGATTGACGGATCCAGCAAAAAATCGATTGGAAAGCTGCAACGAGAAAGACTGCCTGCTAAAAATGATATGGCGGCTCTTCAGTAATTTCAGGAATCATTTTTTTCATAAGTATGTATAAAATTTTCTCATAAGTTACATGAACTATTCCTACGAAAACTCTATCGATTGAGTGTTGGAAGTTCAGTGCTCACAAGACGGATGTTGCCATCGAGAGGACGGCACAAGTGCCACAAGAGCAAAAAACATCATGTACACTGCAGTTCTCGGAAACCCTTAGTCGCTTTGGAATTTATCCTAGTCACCTTCCTATGTGCTGAACGAGACAACCTAAAAGACTCACACGCTTTTCGGTGGTGTTCGATGAGGTTTTCATAACACAGGCAGCCTACATACTGAATCGCTCGAATTAGTGTGCCCACTAGGATAGAGACTTGATGTGTTGGAAAGCCTGAGCCAACTCAGAATTAGCCTGTTAATTATCGGCTGATGTGGTCCCAATGTTTCCATTTTAAAAATACTGTGATATTATACCTATGATACAGATGTAGTATTTTTTTCTAATTTTTTAGTGCCAAAAATGAACTTCGGACGTCATTCCTTATTGTGCATGTGTAGGCCGGCAGAAATCCACAGCAGAAGAAACTGCTGTAGTAATTTATCCATTGCGTGATCACCCAATACCTCATATATTTTCAACATTCCATGACATGGACGGAATGAAAAATATCGAAATGAACGCGCACATCTACGCGGTAATCGCGGTTTTGTTCTCATGACTGACGTTTATTCTTGTTTATGCCCATCCAAACCAATAAAAGTTCGGTATTTTGACTCCTATCTCTCTCTCTCTCTCACTGTGTCTATCTACGTATCCACTGGTTTCTATATATCTATCCAGTCGTGTCTATCTATCCTATCCATTCGTGTCTATCTATCCTATCCATTCGTCTATCTATCTATCTATCTATCTATCTATCTATCTATCTATCTATCTATTTATCTATCTATCTATCTATCTATCTATCTATCTATCTATCTATCTATCTATCTATCTATCTNGGAATTTATCCTAGTCACCTTCCTATGTGCTGAACGAGACAACCTAAAAGACTCACACGCTTTTCGGTGGTGTTCGATGAGGTTTTCATAACACAGGCAGCCTACATACTGAATCGCTCGAATTAGTGTGCCCACTAGGATAGAGACTTGATGTGTTGGAAAGCCTGAGCCAACTCAGAATTAGCCTGTTAATTATCGGCTGATGTGGTCCCAATGTTTCCATTTTAAAAATACTGTGATATTATACCTATGATACAGATGTAGTATTTTTTTCTAATTTTTTAGTGCCAAAAATGAACTTCGGACGTCATTCCTTATTGTGCATGTGTAGGCCGGCAGAAATCCACAGCAGAAGAAACTGCTGTAGTAATTTATCCATTGCGTGATCACCCAATACCTCATATATTTTCAACATTCCATGACATGGACGGAATGAAAAATATCGAAATGAACGCGCACATCTACGCGGTAATCGCGGTTTTGTTCTCATGACTGACGTTTATTCTTGTTTATGCCCATCCAAACCAATAAAAGTTCGGTATTTTGACTCCTATCTCTCTCTCTCTCACTGTGTCTATCTACGTATCCACTGGTTTCTATATATCTATCCAGTCGTGTCTATCTATCCTATCCATTCGTGTCTATCTATCCTATCCATTCGTCTATCTATCTATCTATCTATCTATCTATCCACTAGTTTCTATCTCTCTGTGGGAAAATGCACTTCAACCAGGAGAAGAACGACAGCTTAGCAAAAGCAATTCATATTCCTATTTTACATTCTTTTTTATCACGAGAGCGATTGTGTTTATCACGACGTGACAGCACAGCGCAGTGGATCAATTTTTTATCGACTTGCAGTCAAGTGAGTGAGTGACTTGTGCATTCTCTTTCTCGTGCTAATCCCAAGGGTGCGCATGTGATCAGCTGACTGCCTGAACAGTGTGAAAAGTACATTTGTTCATCGTTGAAGTACATTCTTCCAATGATCGTCCGCCAGATCGATACTGCAGACTTCCATCATCTTTGATTCAAAATCAGTCGATATATTTTAAGTTCCAGCTGGTTTTCTTCTGTCAGCTCGTTCTGTGAATGTCGACAAATAGGAATTATCACAGTCATGGAAAAGTATCCATTTCGAGAAGAAATGTTGCTGCTTATAGCACTACAAGCGGTTGGTTAGGAATAACAACAGTCCGGCGGAAATCGGAAAACGGGTACACAAACAAACAATGCGACGAACTGGGATTAGCCTATCACGTTTGCCCTTCTGCTCTAGTTATATTGTACCAATTGTACTACCTTGAGGTGGAAGACCATAATCATTTGTCTTCGTAGTAGTAGTTTTCTCTGCCAAAACATTCCAATCAGGGTCATATTTTGCGGTCTGGACGAATTACAGTCAATGCGTTGATATTATACATGTCTTGAAGTTTGTTTACACAGAATAGGACAAAAATTACCAATAAGCATAGTCAAAGAGCAGAGGATGCGAAAGAGAGACTGAGCGGGGACAGGACATGAGAAACCTCAGTAATACCCGAAGGCATATCTACTGTCAATTCATGTGAAACGTTCCGGAATACGCCAAATTTTTCGAAACTGTTTCTTCCCAGTTTCCTTCCTGGATTGGGCAAAGCAGTAGCAAATACGTGAAACATACAAGGGTTTGGACAACGCCATGAAATCAGTCTTCTATATCTTCTTAGATCATTCCTCTGATTTTAACTCGGTTACGCGTTCCTGCCTTTTCAGATCGGCAGAGTGATACAGTCTGGCGCATAGCAAACCGTTATCATCTCTTTTTTCCATCCAAGTCTTCCCCTACCTTACTCAATTTCTCGCCAGTTAGTTTTCCGGGTTTACACAAGAGAAATTTTCATTTGCATTATGGAGGCCTGTCTGTCACCAGTCGTGTTTTCATCCAACTGCTGCACTTATTAATAAAATATACCCTTTGTACTTCAAGGTCCGTGAAGAATTTTCCTTGAAAATTCTTAAGGATCTTGCCTATCTGTTACATAAGGATCTGTCTTGATACTCAGGTCGATCCTCTCTTTCACAGTAAAGGCTAATTCGCCTTGGCACTAAAGTTTACCGTAATTCCATTGTTGCAGATTTGGCAAGCATCCTGGTTAGTAGGGGGTAATTTGTACGAAAACTGGATTGAAACTTTCGTAACTGAAATATTTGCCGCAGTTTCTATCGTTTATTTGTTTACACGTTGACAGCGTTAGTCTGTTTTTATCAGATAAGTCAATCTATTTTTCTGTCCTTGGATGCTGTCTGAAATGAAAGTTCCTTGATTTGCACAAGTCTACTGTACAATACAATCGCTAAATCTAAGGGATTTCCTGTGTCTTCAGCCCCATCACGGAACCTAAAGATTGTTAATGAAACCCATCCTATGACCACGATGGAACGAGCTTCGGTGGAACACATAACTTCATTTTCATGCTTCATCCAAAGTGATATGTGTCGGTCCTCATCTCATTTTGATAAAACGATTGAAATCACCGTATCGGACCAGTCAAACCCTCGCAGTTGGGTTTGAACGCACAACTGGAAATATGTTCAGGACTAGGTCCTGACAATCCCCTTCACAAGGTGATATTCGAACAGTGTAAGAGTCTGCAAGGTTTTTCGACGACACGGTGGTCCTTTATGGGATGTCTGGATAATTCTTCTCAGTGGGCGAAATTCTTATAATTAGGTGCAATAAAATTTCAGACTTGCCCTATAAGAAAACTACTGCACATATGCCAGGGAGTTGTGGGTGTTTTCACCCCAATACTGAAGATAGTTATCCTTTATTACAGCTTTCTTTATGCCAACCGAGATCCCTATGAATAGATCAATGGCGTCACACTTTTGTTCGTCTCTTTTGCAGCTTGCAGGATTCCGTAACCTGAGTAAGACCAAACCTATTGCGAAATGTAGTCAGTCTGTTTTTACCACATAGGAGAAACCAGCAAAAATGGATTGCCAATTCTCCTTCTGCGGACCGTTATCCTTGCCGACCACTGAGAATCGCGGTACCAAAGATCACGGACCAGGTAACGGCTAACAGATTTCATAATTTAACTATTTGAGAATACTAAAGACATAGTAGATGTTTTGGCTCATTCTGGTGCGCAAAGACAGCGAGATTGGTGTCACGGAAACAACGATAATGCTTAGGAGAAAGACCGGTCTATCATGCGGAGTAGTAGAAGCGAGCGCAAAGCACGAAACATGTACGTTCAACGTTGATTGCATGTAGGCTGAGACAAGCAAACAGAATAGTGGAAATAAAATACCATAAGGCTGTAAGGCACACACTGAATTCTTGGAAACTCAGAGTAAAAAGCCCAAAACGAGAAAAAAACACTGGTAGAAACAGCAGTATCGTAAAGTCTCCGAGACTTAATAGCATTCATCCCAGAACAACGTTGATTCATATAAGGTACACCGTAGGACGTTTAAAATCCTTTTTATGGCTCTCTTGGTTCATCAATTAGAATCAAAATGAATAAATTGGAGGCTGTCTGTAAAAAATTGATTGTGCTAGTCGGTAACATCGATTGACCAAAGTTTGAAAATACCCTGGAAACAGCATGGGATAGAGCAACAATAACACTGGTCACCGATTAGCATTGTGCCATAGTGGGTCGCTGTTATTGTTCCCGAATTGGTGAAAATAGAATCCAGAGTCATTGGTGTTAAAAGGTGCAATAACTAGTCGTCTTTTTTTTTACTAACGTTTTCGTAAATGGCATGAAGATAAGAGCCATCTGATCTGCTATTGAAACCATTTTAATGCTACCTAGGTTCCAGCCTAGTTCTGTGGCCTTAAATCTCCTCAATTGGAGTGGAAACAAATGTCCTCATATGAAGCAGTAACCACTGCCCATTGGTTATATGAGCCCGCCTGGTAAGCATACAGCATTAGCAGGTATCACAAAAATCAGATATCTGGAACAAAACTTGATCCCGAACTCAGCAGTGTATCGCACGGGGAAGCTATTTGCCCACGGAAGCATGAAAGGCAAAAGAAAACGAAGCTGCTGCTGGTAATCAATTATGAAATTTATGGTAGTAGACAGAAGAAGTAGTTTTCTCGTTGTACTCAAAATTCCAAGCAAGCATTCAAAATCGAGGGAAGACGATGTAGGTTATTTATTAGAATTGAAAGGCCACTGGCATACTGGAGCAGATGGAAAAATTGCGACATGAGCGTGGGAACACGTGATTCGGACTGATAAAATGTAGTCTTAGTGTAACCTACCCCTCGGCCTAACCGCATAATCCAAATGGGACAGCTCCAAGTGGTAGGCAGGTGAGAGCTGTATCCATGTCTTATTTCTAATTCACCTAGAGTTGATGTGTTTCAAGGTTGGATCAAAGTGGCGTCAAAATCAATCAAGCCACCGGGTGAGTCAAAATAGGTCATTGACATTTAACTAAGTGAATGTCAATCAGTGGACGTTTTAGGTGAAATCACAGGTAGAGGTAAAGGAAGACTTACGGGCCTAGCAACCAGGTTTAACCCAGAACTGTCATCATTTGCTTTGAGAACGAGAAATGCGCCAAAAGGTAAACAAGTAATTCAACCAAAGAAATGAATTTTTCGTTCTGCCATAGGTTAACTTTGTCGGCATCTGCTTAAGCTTTATTCTCAAAAGAGGGATTTAGTTTAATTTCATCATTCCTCTAACACTGATTGTGCGTACACTGCTAGCATATACACATCAAAGATGGCGAAGTGTGTGCAATGAAGATAACTAATTTCATTTGATGCATAGCACGCGCTTGATAGTGCTACAAAATCTATTGGACTTATCTGCTCCGTTACTTGCCATTTGCAGATAAATAACACACTTGGACTAACGCTCCTTACTTGAATGCGAACATTAGTCTGTTTGAGAAATTTTTGCTTCCCAAAGGTTCTAATAGAACATTTCAGGGTTGTTCCGGCCTTTGGTAATCAATAAACAAGAAAAATTTCGACGACCTACACATTTGTGCTATCAGGATCCTACCAATTACTCAATTTCGTCAATGCTACTGTTACATCATCCAGACCTCCAAATACCTCAGCATGATCGCGGGCTGGCTAGTCAGGCTGATTCGCCCTCTCATCCTGAACCCCACAGTAGTGCTCCTAAATGGCCACGCATCTCAAAGTCCTACGGACTACCTTCTTTTGCGGAGATGTTCCCACTAAATTATCAGGACAAAGACGAATACCCGGCCCTGTCTACCAGACTGATTGATGTTTAGTACGCCAGATATGCATAAACTCTGATTCCAAACCATCTGCGAACTAAGTACAAAACACAAGACCGTACGCTCATCCGCAACTGGGACGAAGTGCTGCACTAGGGACCTAGGATGTCTAGTATCAAGAATTAACCAATCAATCACTGATTAGCACTGGGTTTTCACTGCCTTCTATCGCCGTGTGGTTTGAATCATTTGGTCAAAGTATCGGGACAGAGACTTTTAAATCAACCCTATACTTCAGCTTGAATATTTTGTGCTGACTTCTGTCTTTTTCACTTGTTGAAATGCCACTCATTAGATTTTCTTTGCTTTACATTGCAGATATGAACATGTTTTCTCTTCGGAAGGCAGGCGCTCCGATAAACAGCACAGCTGCCAGTAGTGACCGTTTCATCTTTGTAAATTATTTTCCACTATAAAGGAGATTCGATGAGTACGAAAATCGTACTGAATGATTCAGAGTATCACAAAATTACATCGTTGCCTGGTTGCTCGCCGGATGTTCACATGCATTCCGAATAAAAAGCCAAAAATTCCACGTACCAGACGATTGCGCTTCGTTTCCACCAGTTAGCGTGCATCCCACTCATCCGCTCGACTAAAGCTAGTGTATCTGAAGGCCAAATTGGAATCCGACAATTCCGAGTCTCCAAGCGAAACAGTGCCTTGCGCTTGATAAAGTATCGATTGATCGTTTTTTTTTCGAATTTTATCCACAGCGCGAAATTCCATCATATGTTCCGTGTACGTAGTCATTCGCACCTCAGGGCTACATCCACCCAGTTGCCTGCAAAGCACACATGAACCTCGCCCTGTTTATGCAATATAACAGGAAGCGGTAACGCCTTAGCGACAGGGTTCAATACATTTCTGGCTATGCTATCCGGCGTTGAATGCAGTAGGATATCAGGCAATGTACAGACGTGGTACACATCGGAATGAAAATAAACAGCTGGACTGTAACGGAACACATTTGGAATATCTGGTTTCAGCAAACCTGTTAGTTCTGCACTGAAAAACAGTTGTAAATATCGTTGTCCCATTTCTACATGGAAACCATCGGTTGCCAAATTAGATGGTTCATTCCAAGCTTTACAATGAATGCTCCAATACCAGCGAAGAGTTTGATCGTAAATGCACAGTGAGCAAGAGGGACGTGTGAACTGATCACGGGAAGGACATCCGAGGGGAGGTGTACAAACAACGAGCCACTGAACACTCTTCATTAGAAATTGCGAATCTTTTGGTGGCAGAATATTTTGGGCCACATTGAGCTCGCTGACGAGCGAGAACCAATTGATGCACACTCTGATTTTACCAACTGTGATGGATTTCATTTACTCGTCTGAGATTTTTATGCATCCAGTGCATGTAGAAGAATACAACGTAAGCGGTAAACCGCTTATTGATCCGGCTTAGGAAGAGAGAAATCTTGTAAGTGGGCAGGAAAAGAACAGAAAATTGGACAAGTGTTCAGCATTTTTGAGGTTCCAGTTAAAAGAAGTCGCAAAGAAAGACTAACGAAAAATTGATTAGTCTGAGTTGTCTGTGTTTAGTGAATGTAACTTTTTCGAATACCTTTGGTTCTAGTGATAATTAATTTTAGGACAAAATATGGTAAGCAGTTAACCGAACGCACGCGAATTCCAAGCAATCCAGTTAAGGCGAATGGACGACCGACGGCACAATTTACCCTGGAGCACAAAAGCCAAGGAACAGGCACTTCTTCACACTGCCAAATGTTGTTGTCAGATATCGACGGGTTACGTTAACCGAGCTGTTTACAAACTCCAGTCGGTCGGTTCTTTCCAACCATTCCTGCATTTTGAGACCTTTCCCACTTCTTGCCCTGGGCTAGTCGATCTTGGTCGAGCTGACATATCCAATTTAATTGCTGACTGGCATTTCGGTCACAATATTTCTCGTATGTCCACTGGCAATTTAAGAGTTTGCACCCATGGCACTGGCTCTGATTTAACTGCAGTGCAATAACCAAGACAGTCTACAAGATGTATAAAGACAGTCTACTAGTGCTATTTATGCTTACAAAAGCAGCTTCGTAGTAATCGCCAGCCGCGGGAAAGAAAATTTCAAAGAACTTTTTGCTTCGTTATCCAACTAATGCAAACTATCATTGGCCCGAAATTGGTGTCATTTGTTATGTTGTATCTGTGACTGAATTTCAACAGAGAATGTTTGAGAAGACGGTTACTCATGGTTGCTTGTCAGGTGTTCAGGATCTCAGCGTCTCAGATAAATATTTTGCAGATGTGATTACTCCCACCGCTGGTCACGTTTTCGTCCGGAAGCTTATAGTTGCTCAAGGCATTCCTCAGGTAAATTTCGTGCACTGTTGTGCCACCCAAAAAATAACG
The DNA here is from genome assembly GCA_008360955.1 of Fasciolopsis buskii. Classification (NCBI taxonomy): domain Eukaryota; kingdom Metazoa; phylum Platyhelminthes; class Trematoda; order Plagiorchiida; family Fasciolidae; genus Fasciolopsis; species Fasciolopsis buskii. Next base: position 46,858 of record LUCM01003298.1, on the reverse strand, counting down.
AAAAAATAACACGATGCATTCCGATTTGGAAGTAAAGATAGCAGAAAAAACATTGGGTCACGTGAACTATGGTTCTCTGGTCAACTGAAAACAAGTTACTGGGACGCAAGCAGCCGCGCTTTCCCTAAGCCAAATCTTATTCACAGTATCAACTTGCTTTATTTCAGCTCTAAAGTGAACACTGGTGCAGATTGTATTCCGCTGGACGTCAATAGAAGAGTGCTTGCCTCTGAAAAATCTGCAAAGCTCGATCACGGGACCGCCTAGATCCCGAAAGCAACGGCCAACACTTAGTGCTTGTTTAACGATTGAATAAGTCACGTGTAATAGAACAAAACTCTAATTATCTGACATTGCGAATGAATTCCATCCCTCTCGTAAAGGTGCCACTGCGAATTCAGGAAAGGCAGAAGTGATAAAGCTTACCCTTGTTAAATGGCTACCGGACCTACGTCTGAATCCACTCAAGGTATTTCAATAGTTATCAGTGGTCACATGATGGTATATCGTGATTGGGAAGTCACATATCGATCTGTGGAAATCGGTTAAGGTCTGATCGTTCCAAATTGTGAAAGCCTTTGATACCACTGTCACAACGGTGCTGCCATCTGCCAATTGACATCTAGTCCTGGTCGCATGTCAAAAAGGTGGAAGACCAATCGGGACGAACCATTTGGTAGGTGATATCAACCAATCAGAAGGAGGTAGTCGGATTTTACAAGGCTACTTCCACCAAATCAGGCTGAAAACCAACGATCCAGGCGAACCGATCAGAGGTCGGATTGGTGAATCCATGAAACATACTTTAGTCATGCAGCCACATATGTGCCAGAACTTAAGTCTTAGAAATCATAGGTTCACATTAATAAAACAGGATTTTGTCCCGATTAGGAGAAATCAAAGACCGAAGTTGAGCAGAAATGCCATTGATGGAGATAGTTGACAGGTTTCAAGATGACGCACGATATCTCCACTGTTCTTATTATGGCAACTTTGTCAAAAATATCACCTCTTATGCGCTGGTTTCATTTATGACATTACTGAACACTTTCACCCAATTCAAGTTAGATAATAAAGGTATTCGACATAAGATGAAAGGAATAGATTAGTATCTGAAGAGCAGTTAATTCGGTCCATTTTTTGCCTCTGTGGAGACCTTTTTTGATATGAATCCATAATACCACGGTGTCACAATCAGTCCCCGTCGGCGAGTTTCCGTTGATGTGTCAAAAATGGTGCTAAGGGGCAGATTTTAAATCCCGTTGGGCTCGACCACACTTACATCAGAATCACTAGAGAGCTGCTGAAAATGTGCCTAAATATGGTTTGAAGAGAAGCTATGGGATAAAACTGTGCTCTACTCTTATTTGCTTTTTATTATATTTTTTCATATATCTATATGACCCAGAAGCCTTTATTTATGCGTTTATTTGATTTGGAACAGGAATTGGAAAGTAAACAGACGGGGTATGAGTTGCTGAGAAGGGCTCTCCTTTATTCGAAAAAAAAAACGTTTCGTTGGTCGTCATAGTTCGAAAACACAAATGTGTATCTCGTTGAACGGTGTTCCTGACCTTTCGTAATGGCGTTTCGTGCGTTCGTTTTCATTCGCACAAACTTGTGGGGTGCGTGGTTGTGGTAGGTCCCAGTGTGTGGACATTTTGTGCGTGCGGTGAACGGGCAAACCACAAATTCACATCGCCTTTCCTTGCGTAGCAGTGACCGAATTCTGGTGCCTGGATCAAGTCAATCATGTTACGGTTTCACTGATATTGCTAATTTAGATGATATCCCAACAAATTGATGCAGTCGTCCTAGCCCCTTCCGTATTTGACTAATGACATTAAGTATCCCCGCCAGGGGAACATAGAATGTGTCGCAATGGACAGAAGAACGGTATAAAAGCTATGTTGTGGTGTTGCTTGTACGTCAGTTTGGTAAGACTGAACAAAATAATTCTCCAAACTTTGTTCCCCCCCCCCTGATTAACAACAGATTTGTTCACGCCTTCACTGAAAGGCTGACTAAAAATTTTGTATGACCTTCCCGTTGCAGTCATTTCTCCACTTCGGATATCCGTCCCTATCGTTAGTGAGCTATCCATAAGTCACCTTAACTTATGAACATCCGGAGAATAAGGTAGACATGGTAGTACTAATAGTAGTAGTAGTAGTAGTAGTAGTAGTAGTAGTAGTAGTAATAGTAGCCGCCCAGTCATACCAACAGTGCAGTCATGTTCTTATGAGTAACTGATTATCGGGAACAAATTCCATTCTTCTTAGAATCATTTGCAATAGGTCCGGTTTACGGAAAGTTCCGTGGTCTGTATTACGAAGTAATACTGTGGTAAATACATATCCAATTTTGCTGTCTCTGTTCAGGCCAAAATAACGCGCAAGCAAACCAGCATTCAGCTATGCGCAAAAATGTCATTCCTATTTTTGACAGACAGGCAGACATAATACGGCCTACTAACCGCGTTTCGATTACTTTTCTGACAAGTCACTTAATCCTGACCGGTGAAATCAATTAACAAAGTCGTGTGCACCCCCCAAAGATGCACGCTCTGTGGCCGTGACTATGACCATATTTGCGAATGGGGCCACTCGCGTTCAAAATAACACAAATTCCAAAAGTTCTCTTGCTCTTCTTAAAACTGTTCAATGGCCAATCCACTTTTAACATTTTTGACATACAGTAAATTTGCCCCAAGTTGTACAGAAGGATAAAGTGGAACAAACATTCAGATAGCAATAAATTTGAAGACACTCTTTTAATTATGTAACATCACTGTCCTTTATGGAAGAAACCAGTCATCGATTTTGTTAATTCGATTGACAAAAGTTCTGCGCAGCTTAAAATATTTCCGGTAAACTTATGGTACCTCATGTTTTGGGTCGTATCACGGTCGCAGCTCGTTCCTGATGTTAGATGTTTTTTTAGAGATTTCAGCAGAGAAGCATCTAAAGGCCAGGTGATTTTGTCAGGATTTTCACTGACCATAAGCCTGAGATAAAGAAGCAGTTTCTGTTCTGGTAAAGGAAAACTAATGGTGCTACTAAGTGCAGAAGAGTCGGCTATGATAAGAAGTAGTTTAGCAGAATTTTTCATTGGCTAGATCAATCATATGCAAGTAGTAGAAGATTTAAATTTTACCTGATGCGGTTCATGCTGCACTGTCACCCGCACGAAAACCACAAATTTGTAAGGTCCTAAGTATAAAACTTCAATGGTACTTTCCACAGTCCTATGAGCTCAGTAAGCCAAAAAACTAGTTAGACAGTTTAATCTCCGCGGAATGGAAATACTTGGCCAATGAATAAAATCGCCCGTCGATGGCTTAGAACGTGCTAGTGGCCGATGGCTTTCATACCTGCGGAATCACTTACATGAGTTATTCACATTTAGCACCCATGTGTCCTTACTTCTTATAGATTTCAAGAGTAGGCATGTCACTAGATGTACAGACTGATCACGTATCAAGCAAGATCGATTGTTGACAACCACAACAGATTTCAGGGTCCAAAATTCTCCAAACCAGAAGTTTTATTAGATGTTCGAACATTTGAAAACAGAACTTCTGTCCGCCTATTTCCAGCCAACTTCATCACTGTCACTGATTGTTACTCGAGGCCGTTCAAAAAATACTGGCTTCATAAATTCAGTAGAGACGTAGGGTGGATGACAATTTTTTCAGGTTTTTGATAGTCTGAATACCTGACCTTCCAATCACATACTTTTGATATGTGTTATTTCATCTGTGAAATCAAGGACATCGCCCAGGAGGAAAGTTATTAAACAGGTTACACCAAAAGTAGATAATAATATTCATCATCCCAAACGTCTATTCATTCACACGCGGTCTTATGAAATGAGGGCATGAACATTCCAATTACTCGGTGGTGAAATAACCACTTTTGCCAATTCCCTGCCAACATGTTAGGACCTTTACTTTTTCATTCATTTTGAAAATTAGTGTTGGTCGTAGCTCACGAAAGTTATACTTCCTTCTTGGACAATTATTCTAAGGATCCTCCTAATTATTTTAGGAAGGTGTTTGAATCCACCATCGGCTGGTGAATGAAAAAGTGAATGGCTGTTTAACGATTCTAGTCTGTGATATATGTAAGTTTGACGCTGCCACGGATGGTAATTTGACAACCGCCAACGCGCACAAAAAATATTGAGCATCGGAGTCACCTTCATCGTATTTCAATTTAGAAATGCATCTTCCAATAGCTGCTAGAAAAAACGAAGTATGTCGTTTGACCGCATTCTTATCAGGCCTTAACTTTTGACTAAACTGAGTATGGCAACAACTTTTGCGAATGCTGTCAGACCCGATTCAGTATTTTAGGTCTTTCATCGCTAATTCAATATTCTTTGTGCTTCTGAGCAATGGCGTAGAGTATGGGGAATTCCGGTCACAGACATTATCAAAAGTTTGTCAATTTTCTTCAAAAATTACTTTTAGCTGTTCTGCCAGGAACAGAATGAGATGTCATCTTTGGAAATCTGGCATTCACGGAGCTGAGCATCGTCCTGATTCGTGCGCACCAAGCCGCAGGCACTCCTAACCATAAGTTTTCATGCTCGCTCGTTACCCAAAAATGTATTGTAACTGACTGATATCGTAAGCAATCCTGGAATAAGAACAAAAGAAAGTAATGATGCTACATGGTAGTGTATCGTACGGGAACACAGCTGACTTCACAATCTCTCTCTCTCTCTCGTCTGAACGGTGTTTCCAAGTAGTAGGTTTCATTTGATCTGATTTCCCTTAGTGACTCGTCACATGATGTCAATATTCAACCTGTATTAAAAACCGCGTAACCACTGTACAACTGTTTCATCCGTGTCCTAAATCATTGGCAATGCACATCCCTCGCGCCAGGACTGAAACTCGAACCCAGGACGATCGAATGTGAGTCGCACGCTGATGGCAGTCCGCCAGGTTGAAACATCTGTACTGTGCTTTCATGGTTTTCAATGGCAAGTTGGATGCTGACCTTGTCTGATAACTCGTTCGGAAAAATACCCTGCAGCAAGGCTAAGGGCGCGGTCATAACCTAAATCAACCGTCGGTGGTGTAAATTTACTAACAGCATTCTCTTACACCACAGACTTCTGCGACAGAAAGCAAACGAAGACAATTAAACCAATACCAATCTCTTGTGATCATTTGTATACAAAGATGTGTGTATATCTGTGTGAATGCATCCAGGAGTTTTTTTTAGAAACCTGGTGGCCTTTTTGAGCCTTTTATAAGATCCTACTAACTAAAGATGTCGCAGAATTTTATAGTCCGTGGTAATTTCAACAATTCGGAAAATTTATGGTTGCGAAATATGATCATATTTTCAAAAGCCCTTGACGATCGCTTAAAATTGTTTTTTTTACTAGACTTCTACTAATTCATGCTGTCATTTTTACATCAGCGAGCAGTTCAGTTCAAACATCCAACAAACATTTTATTCTCTCTGTGGAGTATAATCAAAAGAATTATTGTGTCGACGTCCAAAGTTCTCTTGAAGCATGCAAAACACGTAGAGTCCACAAACGTGGGCACGACCTTCATATTTTCTTTCACTTGAATTTTTTTCATTCTAGAGTCACCTGTCAAAACACTATCTATGCCGCTTTGAACTCGAACATATTCGTGCATATAGATTGCTAATCTAGCATATGAAGCAACTTTGGTGTCAAAAGTACACCGTATACGAAACAAAAATAGGATTCCTCATTCGAAGACCTATCCGAACTGATCATACTTGGGCTCAGGAAACTTAATTCCATTATGGTACTGCGCACTTGGTCGCTAAATTCAGTACCCAGTTCAAGGACCAGCAGAATCACGTCGATATCATACTAGTTGCCTAAGAGAGGACAAGGGAAGACCGGATTAGCTAGCAAAATATTCGACTAATAAATAACCAGCATGGCAAAATGATTTGTGCAACTTGATTACCAAATCAAGCCAATAGTCTGAAGGTCTCCAAATGCTGTTGTCAAATTTGACGCTGTTGGATTTCAGGTACATCCGGAGACAATATGATTGGTCTTGCGCCAGTTATCAGTCTTTCTACTTTACAAAAGTGCTATGAATGTTTGTATGTTGACCTCAAACAAGAAAAAAATGGTGACCTACCGTAAGATCTGCAGTGTGAAAAACTTTCACGCGGATCTATGTTGAGGAACTCTGTCGCAGTTTCGAAAGTACCATCGATTAATTATCTCCTCTAAGTCTTCATTCCAAACGTCAAATGAAATCGGTCCACAATTTCTTAAGTCTAGTCAGTTAAACAGTGTCTGTCTGCTGAATTGTCCCTAGCTGGGATGGAGAGATCTACATTGTTATTTCATTTATAAAGGAAGTAAATGATTAAAAAAGGTGCTGTTTTCAATCACGATTGACATCTTCACTTTTGACTTAACTGTTGAGATTATCCGTTATCGCCCAGGAAAGGTTTTCATCACGTTCATTCTGAAAAAGACTAACCAGATTCACCCATACAATAAATTTTCACTCTCTAGAGGTGATCAGAAGGCTAACATTAAAAGGGCTGCCTATAAAAATTCAAGTTCTTTACTTTTATTCTGTCGTTTTGTTTGGACTCCCACTCACTTACTTTACATGTTCTGTTACATCATCATCATCGTCATCATTCAATGCTAAACAAAAAGGCAAGCCTCACTAACTGCTGCCTTTACTCAGGGTTACATTTTTCTGTAAAAAGAGCGAATGTGCAAGGGGAATTGGGAGTGAAACTACACAGGCGGGAAGAGATAAGAATGCTCCACTAGCCAACACACTGAGCACAGACTAACTGTACAAACGTACCTTTTAATCATTCTGGTTCGATAGAAAATGTTAACACGATCGCCACTGTTCATGGTTCGCTGCCACATTCTTCATTGTCTCCGGCAAGCTAGTTGACGGGTTTTTCGGACCCCGACCACGAGAACATGAGACACCTACTTCACCTGTGCTGTCTGTACACCTCATTCCACGTTAACACGGCATAAATTGACCCCCAGGGCACGGTATGGTAGACGAGTGTTCTCCATGCACAACACGTGCTCTAACCAACAAGGTCAACTGAACTTCATGCTCTGAGATAAGGTGTTCTCAGAACCGGCACCTAGTACCAGATTCCTAACCTCTGTATTACTCACACGGTCATTCCATCCAGTGCTGGCCATACTGCGTAGACATCGGTGATCGAAAACCTCCAAGCGACGAACATCTCACACGAATATTTCATGTCTCGCAACCGTACAACAGAAGTGAGCGTAATGTGGCACAGCACAAACGACTTTTCAGCTCCTGTGAAATATCAGACCGACACCACAAATGCCGTAGTCCGGTGTAAACCGCTCTGTTCTGTTATATCGTCGGTCTACAAAAAATGCACACCGATAAAGTGATATTTTCAGACTAAGTCGATTTACTCGGTTGTGCTGGCACATCAATTCACTGAGGATTCCCGCTGAGAGTGGAATTTCACTAGACTAATAATTTCACCGCATTTTCTCCTCTCTGACGGTTTCTTGCTATTTCATGACAAAGCCTCTTCTAAGCTGCCCTTCACAAAGGATATTTACAATAAGTTGCTACTCTAACTACCTGACTGCGATCCACATACATTTTCCTTCTTTGTGCACGATATTTGCATTTTAATCAAATACGCCATGTATGGGAACTATGGATCGCCATACGACCATCAGCCTATTAGCTGTTTCACAGAATGATGCAATCGGTCTCACCTGGTGGTACCCCAAAAAACTAAGTGCGTTTCAATCGTTTGACGTTTGTTTTCTTCTCATTGAACAAAAAGGGATATTCACAATCGTTTGGTTCTTCCTACACCTTAAATATAGGCAGAATGTTTTTCAAAAGTAAAGTACTAACCAAGCCGATCGATATCCATCTATCTTTTAGTGGACATTCAGCCATTTTTCAGACAATCCTACGCCCAAGCAATAGCCCACAAATGCCGGCTGATGTGCACACTAGTCTTCGGCTCAAGTTGGTTCCAGTTGGACCAACGGTAGTCATGCAGATGAGGTCTTGGTCTTTCAATGTAAAGGTTGCGGGTTTGAATCCTCCCATCGCCGGTCAAATTCCTAACTTGCAGAACCATTTTGGCAGCAGATCCCTTCTTGAAATTGATGTACACTGTTAGTTCATTAATAAAAAGAAGTAAAAGATACAAGTTAAAATGCTCCCTGTCTCGCCCATTTGATGTGGAGATGAAACTGTCTTTTAATGACTTCAGAAATAGTCGTGTGTTGTAGTCATTGATCGGCTACTCAGCATCCATCCTCCGTTACATAAATTCTGTTCTTGAACTGGTTTTATAGCACGATATTCCGTCACGAGTAAGTTCTGTATATGTGGGGATATTCAGACCTGAAATCTAGGGGTGATAAACTCATGGTGGTTTACGGACCCTTGCCATATCACAGTCAAAGTTTTGTTGTTATCAAATACTGGGCCGGTGCGGATAGATACTGTCATTCAAAGTCTACTATTATCTGCCAAACTTTAACTTCGAACATTTTAATGGCGTTATTGAAAACCTACTTAAAATTAGCAGCTAGCTCTTGACCTGGTCATAGATTTATTTGCTTTTTTCAACTATCCTGTCCTCCGTCGATACGTGATCTGAGCGCTCTTTACTGAATCACAACTCTCGGCCTTAGAACCAAGGCTTAAAAAGGCTTACCGGTCTATTCTTTATTTATAATTGTTCTCTACTTCATGTTATTGAAACCTACCATGTCAGGCATCCCAATTCAAAGCTGTTCGCTGGAAGTCTCAAACAACACTGACGTTAGACCTAAACTAATTGTACATTTTTACCGTCTAGTTTTCCGATTAAACATTTGCTTGAGGTTATTTTGACTTCTTAGTTGGCTTTCTATGTACGTGTCACAGCTAGATATTATCACTTAGATTCTGTGTATTTTTTGTTTGTATTCTTGTGTTTCTGGCGCTGAGGACGAAAATCACCGATGTTTTACAAATTGCCAATCATCTACATTACCGTGAGAGTTTGTGTCGTTTTTTGTCTAAGTGAGCTCATCAGACTAACTAAACTAGCCAATCACTCTGAAACGATTATAAATCACTATTTAATTCCAGTCGCTACTCATCCGAACCTCAGTCTAGTTCAAACAAAGCAGTTGTCCGATTGATACTAGAAAACTGACATCAGTCATAGTGAAACAGAATACTTGAATAAGGAGAAAACTAGACCCTAGAAAAATATTGTGGCTTGGATTTGAGAATCCGGTTTGAGAGTGACTGTTTCGTTCGAACGTATTACTGTCAAGCTGCTGTCTGCGGATTTTGAACTTTTATCCTCACAGAATGTCTCCGTGTTAACCTATAACAAAATGCCAAACATAATAGAACCTGGGTTCATAAAGTCAACAGATTTGGCACTTCTATCCAAGTCTGGTCACCGTAAGTAAAGAAAGAGGAAACCAAACTGGGCAACGTTTGCATTATCCGATAGCGTGCTAATTAATTTCCAGATATGCATCTTCCAGTTAATTCTTTATCAATCAAAAAATCAGGAGTCCACTATGATAACTGGACTGCCGGTATTTGTTTCTCATTTGACTCAGAACCCAATGGTATGACAAAAATCATAGGTGTGCGGCACAACACCGATATCGACCAGTTCCAGTGAAGAGTTTTGTTCGTATCACATTCATGCATTCATCAATGAGATGTTAATTCATCTTATTCCAGTCTAGATGGCAGCCTATTGGGTTTTCCGATGTGATCATTGATCACGCAGTACATCAATTAAACTAATCGTGAAAAACTGTTGAAACACCGTCCAGTTGTTTCATAAAGTCACTGATGGATGGCATATCATGTGGTATCAAAGTTCTAAAAATCAGCCCGGACGGCCTAAGGACTATGAGGTCCGACATGTAACCTTCCGTCTCGAGTTACCATTTGAGAATTGGCTTGAGTGGTTTGCACGGAAGGTGACTCCTAATAATAATGAGGCAATTATCCGATGATTGCTTGGTTTTCAATGGTCATTTGAACATACGCAATGCATGATGAGACATCGAATTAACAACGTTGCTTACTCCACGTCGAAGGCGGGGAAAAATATGTAGTCTCAATGAACATGCCACCACTTCGGACGGTAGTGCCTCTCCTCTTCCACTAATATCTTTTCACTTTTCAAACATTTCTGATTTTCTTCACCGCACTGTTTTTTGCAATCGTCATCTTAATGGCGCTGACAGCTCGACGCCAACCATCGTTTGTGGCTATTGAATTCAATGGCAAATGGTCCACTTCTTCTGGCAACTAATTTTCTTACTTGGTTCTTATGAACTTTAGAGTACTTCAGGGTTGCATCTTTTCTTCAGACCTACGGACTTCTGTTCACAAAACTTGCGATTAATCCAATGGCATATTTTGATTTTTCTATAACGGGTATGGAATTTAGAATGGACTTCTCCATAGCCTGAATCAATCCGAAATGTTTGCATTGGGAAATCATGGTGTGATCCGGAACGGTTGTAATAAGCCAACTTCTGCATTACCGTGTATAATTTCTCAGGACAGGTTTACAGCACACCAATTCCCCCGAATGATCAGATTGTAAGTCTGCTTTGAAAAAGGTTATCCATGGTAACAGAAGCATGATCTTATACAACCATTCGCCTTCAAGTTGTTTTCACATTCTAAGCAACATTTCATGTTAGCAGCATCGTTATTTTGTCCGTAACTTTCGAGTTAGTCTAAGTCTCTTCGAATTTGGCAAAGCATGTTTGGCCAATGTTTAAAAAGTTCGAAATGTTTCTCTCCTATTATTTACACTTTCAGTACTTACGGTTTTCCACAAATTTGGCTTATAGCCTCCAGAATTTTCTGGTCATTCACTTTATTGTCTCCCATTAGTTTTTCCCGGTCTAATAACAAACGTCCTATCGCCAAATGACCGCAACCACTCGCTAAGTGTAGCACCATTGGTGCTTCTGATATATACTCACCGATACATTATCCCAAGCCAATCACGTTTTGCCATGTCGTATTATCCAAAGCTACTTTACACTAACCTGGTGGAGCAGAACTGATAAATCCCGATGTAGAACAGCTCTGTTTGAGTTATCAATCTGTACAACTAAATAAATCTTTCGTGTACCATGCACCCTAATTTACCGATAGTATTTATTTTCCAGTGTCACACACACCTATCTTGTCAGTCACAAGCAGGTTGAAAATCCACCAGTTTCTGGTGTAGAAAACTGCTCAGTGATTTGATATCATTGAAATGGGATTATTTAGAAATCTTACCAGATGTAACAAGATGGTCAACACGGTAGCCTCCTTAATTTTGTAAGTGTTGAGATCAACCGAACATGAAAATCCAGATAATCTTTTATCGTCTCTTTTAAGCATTTTTTCTAGTTCCGAAGAGCTAAATTTGCACCCGCTACATGAGCCTGGGAAACGTCCCAATGGGAACAACAAAAGTGTATTCAAGCATTTATTTCCTTAGGTAACTGGCTTCCATGGTGGATCCCCCCTGTTTCACAGCCAAAAGCTCACCACATCAAGAACACGTGCGCATACACGCGCATGCATGCGCATTTCTCCCTCGTGCACACAAACTGGGGCCATTTTGGACCGGCTTAGGTCGATGAACCAACAGGGCCGAAATACCATGTGTAGCATTTGCCATGCCTATTCCGATGTCTCCAATATGACCACTCCTAACAGAATTCGATGTTGGGACCCCAAATTACCGTTTCACCCCGACCCATGGCCCCGAGGTGCTGAGTTAGACTGGTACGCAAGCACACATACACACAAACTTACCTGCAAACATCTTCCGGGATCGATGTAGTGTGAGGGGTTGACGTTTGGTACATTCCCCAAAAAGTACACGGACCGGTACGCATGGACGAATCTGTTAGTTGGATCGTTGCCCTACCCCAACTTTGTGAAACTACGTTCTTCCGATGCACCGGAATAGGCGTACTCGTATTCTTCAGTTGTACAGTGGAAAACTCCCCACCCGAAGACTGACAGCTGGATCCGGATGGACTGCCAAATATTTTGCTTAAAAAAATCGCTTTACCAATCCTTGCACTCTAACCCAAGGTGAAAATTTTCCCTGAAAATTGCAATAAAGTGCCTTCAGTAAGAGGCCTAAGTCCGCGAAATTCAAGTGTTATTGGTGGATAATTTGTAACCGTCGATGAAAAAACGCCCATAACTACTAAACGTTTTTCTTTCGCATTATCTGTCTGTGTCGTCCTTTCAACCTGATTATCGGTAATCGAAAGAACATCGTTTGCGGAATATAATCAGTTGCTTTGCACTGATGTTTTTCGGCTAAAAGTCGTCCAATTGAAAGGATTGGATGTGCGATCGCGGCCCAATTTTTCACGTTCTTTGATGCAGCACTGAACCGGTCAGGTAAATCTGCTCGAAGAACAACTAAGTGGGCTCGTTGTTTTCGTTGGTGTTTGTGTCATCGGTGTGGCCCCTATAAGTTCTAAACTGGCGTTGATTATTTCTCTCTCAGAGTTGATAACATTTTATTGGCAAGCCCAGAGTACTGCAAATTTCTCCAAGGTATACGACCGATTGAGACAGATCACTTAAAGCAGCAGTCACAGGCAAAATTGAACCACTGATCCTCTGCTGATATCCCGCCTCCAACCTACGAGAAAAGCAATATGAAGAGAATATAAAACAATCAAGCTACATTATGTTCAGAAAACCTGCTTCTGTTATTAAGTAGTTTTACAAATATTCACCGAATGGTCATCTAAAATTGCTTCTTTGTTCCCTGGCCCGAACATCAAAGAGTTCACAAAGTTGCACAAAAACTGTATTCTTCGTCCCCATCGCAATCATTTATTGGCCGACATCTTACTATGCTTCAAATTACCAAACAAACTGCACAAAGTGTCATTTGTTTAGGATGTCATTCGAAAATATTCAAATTCGAGAAAGGTTGCAGAAGCCAGAAACATTTGTGTTACCAGCTGGCCGATTGAAACTACAGACGCAAGGCAAATATAGTTGTATTTTTTCACTACCCAGGTAACGGCAAATGGTGAAAGACGACGAAAAGACAGAAGACCCATTTCAGGTCTGGAATCTAATACGTTTAACGGACATTTGGACTGTGCACGCTGTTTGCTTAGAGTGGACGAGTGTATAAATAAACAGGGTAAGTTCAAATGAAGTTTGGCTTCGAAATTGTTTCCGCAATCGCTGCACTGCATTCTGCAAATTGCAGTTGGAATTCCATTCACCAAAACAACGACCGGAATCGAGGCAATGTAGATGAAGATTCCAAAGAACGTTACAATGAAATCAAGCAATTTGTCATCGAAGAAGGCTATCGGCAGAGATATGAGTCGTTAGCATTGCACCAACGTGCTCTGGTTCGTTTCGCTACCTTGCAGCACCATCTACTCAAAAGAGAGGAGAACCAGATGCAGTAGAAAGTCAGCTGTATAGTAATAAGTTGAACAACTATTTAAAAGAAAAACGACTTCGAGTGCGAGAATACCAACGTCCATGACATTAAGCCTTATCATTTTTTGTTTCCAACCATCCATTCAGGGATCTCGTCGATCCCACCTCGGTAGTCCAACTGCACTCACACGAGCCAGTACAATGGTTAAAGTTCCCATACATTTTGACTTTTCATCGACTGACCACCTCGATCCATATTCCAACTATTTCCTTTCTTGCAGAAGAGCGTACAACGAGGCAGTCGTTCTATGGTCATTCACAAATCATGTCCCAATCACCTCAATCCATTCTGATTCACTATCTCTTCCGTGGATTCAGCCCTGGGCCCCAGTAATAGAGGCCTAACATCTGAGTGACTCACAAACTTTTCCACTATAATCTGTCAGCACTACAGGGGCAAAGGTGTTCAAACACCGAAACTCCACAAAATCTCTATCCTCTATCCTCAACGGCTACTTGTCCGAGCACTGTAGCAGCACAAACCTTTCACCTAATGTTTAAACTTCACCTTCGATCAGTAAGCGGATGTCATTCCGGCGCCAAAAAGTGCCTCCAGTTGATAAATATCAGTCGATCCATAGGCAAGCGGTGAGGTAGTTCGTGTGATGTACGACCATCTGGTAAAATGTAATTACCAAACTAATTAAACCTACCCATTCATCCAAATCTTTTGCTATTCCTGGGTTCAGCTCAAAGCCAGTCTTGCACCAGCATCATGCACTTCAACAGTGAAAAATAGGTTCTAAACATGCCCACATCATTTTTTAGGCCGTTAAGGGAAACTTGTTACTTATTTCGGCCCTCATCCAGTGCCATAACATCGTCTGCATGGTTTTCGGCTTGGGAAAGTGTCAGTGCCAGTACTCTGACATAAAGATAGGGCGATTTCCACTATGTCCATGGTGAAATTGAAGAGTGATTCTTATCAAACTGACTCCTCTGTAATTTCCGCACAAGGATATGTCAATTTCATTGTAAGTCGGCAAAATTACTGACTCACACTAGTACTTCGGAGTCTATCATTTTGTCTAGTTTGATTCCAGAAGTTCTGCTATCTCCAATGTTAACAGTTTTAGGTCGTCCTTGAAGAAGGACAGTGGTGACCCATCTGGTCCAGACGTCTTATAACCTGTAATAAGAACTATCTCCCGAACCACCTTTGTTTCTGAATGTGGACCAGCATGTACTGGCGTTGTTTCACTTGCAGACATAAGTGGGAGGTTCACTGTGGCATTGGACCAAATAAACTGCCCCCTAAAATATTCTGTCCAACGCGACGTTCGAGACTCCTGAGATTGAATCAGTGAGCTACTAGAGTCCATGATCACCCCACTTTCACGTGACTTCCGCGGATCGGTAGCCGATGGCCGCAATCTTTTTTAATTTCCAAAGCTTCCCTCATCCAGCAATCATCGCGATCATTTCTGAACCCCTGGTTAATAGATATCTCTGGGGCTTAGGTATCTCACCGTTGGTGGGATCCAGAGGAGAGCATCGGCAGGCATCCAACAGAACAACTAAAGTCGAGGATATCCATTATTTTCCACGTTTTCATGACAAGGGATCTTCAGCGGCAGTTCCCGCCACGTGTAGGGATTTTTTGATCTGCTCTCAATGTTCGCTGAGATTCTGCGCATTTCTTAGTGATGATAATCGGGTTAAGTGCCCATATCGGAGCTGAAATCGGAGATTATCATCCAGATTCATTTGCATAGGACATGTAGTTCGTGTGTTGTGGTGGACACAAGCTAGGTTCAAACAAAATTGAGCGCAGTCTGAGTCTATATGTTTGCACCAGAAAGACCGACAACACTTGACTTATCCACGCCACTAATGATAAATCCCAATGTGATCAATCTGGTTCCAACGCTGTGACGACGAAAAAGAGCGCCAGGTCAGCCGATGCCGAAAGTGTATCCATCAGAAACTGTATGGTGTCGGGAAAAACTTGAATGGGGCAGTGAGGGTATCCTACTGACTTCTGTCACCCATTCTGTTTAACAAAACAGTCTATTTTTGATTGAAAGTTACCTTGAGAGAAGATACCAACAGTGAACCGAAAGGTCAATCCGTTATCACTTCCACGGATAGTGCCGTTTTTGAGAAATGCATACTTTCATATAGTAACCTATACTCTCCGCGTCCATGAAGGAAATTTTCTCTTGTAATCGGTACTCAGGAAAGTGATATCGGAGCTTATTGCTGTATAGAATGTGGCTATTCCTCCCTGTCGGCCACTTGATGCACCGCCCTTATGAACGGATAGATAACCTCACTAACTTTTTCACTTTTATTTCACTGGTTGTGGATCACACTTCATTCAAGAAAATATGGGAATTGGCAGTTTTTTCAATATTTCTCACTAAAATATGTTCGAATTTCATCATCCCTAGTAATAATCACTAGACAGAAGACTATCTTTTTAATGAAATCACCGAAAAACTATTTTCAATTTAGGGCCGAAAACTTTTAGGCATACCTCCCTTTGTTGACTGAGTGTTTCACACCAGAGGTGAAATACTTCACGTATGTCGGTTCCAACATATTATCGACTGAATTTATTGACCGTACCTAAATTAGACTGATTTGTCTTCCATCGTCACTCCCGACTCAAAGTTGACATCGATTTAGGGACATTTATTCTGTGATATGTACAGCCGAAGCAAGCAGAACAATAGTTTCCAATGGAATACGGGAAACGCTTAAGTTTAACAGAACAACCTGGCAGCTCTATTCTTGGTAAGCCGTGGCATTTGCGAACATCGCTTCACTAGTGACGACGATGACGGCAATAACATTTTCGGCTTCTCCATGTAACCGTCACTAATGGTTTATTGACCTTTTCTTACCTAGTCGTTCTGTCCCACTTCTGCCGTGCAATGAAGACAATTGGTCGAATCATTCGTTCCAAAAATCCCGACCACCTTAAATCACTATAAGGTGTAATAGGAGATTTGAAAACTGTCGGATAACGTAACTTAGCATGAGCACCAAATATTTATTCTTCGTTGTTTTAACTAGCCGTGCGGCCTATTCACTTTCCTACAGACAGAACGGTCTTTCGAAATTTATGTTAGCTTGCTTGGTTCCTGATACAGTTGTAGTAAATACATTAATGTTGTGACAAACCTAGCGGCAATATGAATACAAATTATCCATTTACACAACGGTTGTGCTGATTGATCGCCTTGTAACCGTGCCGAGAGAAAATGCCTGACTATTTAACCCGTTTCTCAAAAGATTACAGGCGAGAGTACTTTACCTTATGGTCCATCAACACATTTTGATCTTCGACAGAACTGGAAAAGTACCCTAAACAGGCCAGTGGAGAGAGGAAAGGACAGAAAGAAAGGATCACATCTTAGAATGAAAGCAGAAGTGTGACAAGATACTGGAATTCCTGATTTTACAATCTACATGACTTGCATATTAAATGTGATCTTACAACCTCCACTGCTGCCTGGCAAAGGCCACCGACATGCCACCATTATCTTCATCCCAACAAATTACAATCATGCTGCCCTGCGTCAAGCCGGTTTTCAAATGGAACTCTCATCCCCGCCTCCGGATTTAACGATGCTACATCAAGACAGTATAAATAAGCATCATCATCATCATCATC
>LUCM01003298.1:0-26267 GCA_008360955.1 Fasciolopsis buskii | reverse complement strand
GTGAGCAATTACATACTTATCACTACCAATCCCACCTGCGCTCGATGTAATGGGCAGCGCGATCCTGATTATCCTGCGCGATGACCGATGCAGTATGGGGTTATTTGTCGACATGTAACTCATGGAGATTGATGGATGGATGAATACTGCTAAGGAGTCCAGCCGCTAAGCAGAAGGACGATTAGGGTTCTGCACGGAAGCCCATTTAATTGGATCCACTCGTTTTTCCGACTCGGTTGGTAACTGAGATTAACCCCTGAGTTGGAGGACCAGGAGACTACTTCGTCAGGCCTCTACCCATTGACCTTCCAGGCATGATTGGATCTTCGAATTGAGATAAGCCATCCTGTATAGCTCGTTGGATCATGGAGGCACGCAAGCCGTCACACCACGTCAATGTGTAGTCTTGTTGTGACAGCGATCAGGTGATGGACACTTTCAAAACGCTTGTCGCATTTTTATCACTTAAAGTTTGATCCCCAGTTGATTCCTCGCACAAGGAAACGCAAGTGCGTCAAATCAATTTCGGATTCGCAAATTTTAGTTCGCTATTGTCATTTATTAACTGATCATTATTACCTCACCTAATTAACGCTGTCAAGCTTCACTTGCATTAATTCGTGGCAGATTTGGGTCTGTAAAATATTTCACATTGAATTATTAACGACGATGCAGAAATTACTGGAAACCATAGCAATGATAATAGAAAGTTAATTGATTTGAGTGCTTGACAGAAAACTTACAGAATTCTAACTGAAAGGTCGTAGCTAACTGGATGCTTCTATGAAGGCATCCACTAATGTAAGGAGAAGGTTGTGCCGCCACACTTTACTTGGTTGCGTAAGTTTTGAAGCCAGTTGATACCCTTAATGTACTTCGGTTCATTCTGGTTTTCCTTTTGCGTTGTTAATTTCAGATCGTCTTGAGTGTGAACCCCATCGAAGAGCACTGTCCCACGTGCATGCAACACTGGTGTAAGCGAAAAACGCATGCCTCTGAGGCTACAAAATCAAAAGACCGCCACAATATTTGTCTGTGGTTCTGGTCATTGTCTACGTAATGGCATTTGCAGTGATTTACTTAGAACTCATGTACAATGCAGGCATTTGAAGGGACCGGCGTAAGTAAGTGTCCGTAAGCAGCCGGTAGAAATTCACACACTCCTCCACTCAGTGAAAACGCTTAGTCACTGTTGACCCATCTTTTTGTCCTCAGTTGGGCCTCTTGGTTGCTTTTGTTTCTAAGCCTAAAGAGTTATTGCATTGCATGACATCAGTATGTTATGGCGTGCAGCACGTGTCAAGTAGGAACACCTACTGGACTACTTATGGTGAATTCGTCAGTGTCTAAGAGGTCAACAACTCCTGGCACTTGATCAACATGCTTCCTGTACAGATCCATCAGAAGGTATTAATGCGCATTATTTCTAATTGATCCACCCGGAGAGTTCAAACCTCAGACTAGTCCCTATACAGTCTAGATGTAGCTGGATTTAAAACGGTCCAACACAATCTTCGGCTCATTGGGTGCACCGAAAGGTAAATTCTGTTTCAGTGTTTCTGTACCTTTAGTTTTACTTTCGAAAGAGGATGTAAGACAAACGTTCACCAATTTCGGGCGCTATAAATGACGGAAAAAGCGTTTTCACTCACACATGCCGAAGTCGGTGCCACAGGTCAGGATTGAATTGGGGACCTTTTAGATAGGTAACCTGAACACCGAGCCATCACAGTGAATAATGTAAGTGAATTCTTTTATGACTACAGCACACGGTGCCTCCCATTTGGATTCTGTTGTCCCGTAGTCTTCCTTCCATTGTAATGTGGCCCACCATTCTAATTTAATGATCATATTGTTGTGTATGATCTGGGTACTCGTTTTGCTTCGATAGATAAGTTTCATTGAAAAACGTTTTGCTTAGAAGACTCATAACGCTGTTATATTGCACTCAAGGTCAACTTTCGCTTTTGTGCTTATTTTTGGGCATCGTATACGTATATGCATATGCATCCGAAGTCCACTCAACTATAAGAAAAACGCTAACCATTATGCATTCCATTTTAGTTCAATAAATCTCGTACCGTTGCTTTTTAAATACCAGAAAACTATATTCCCTTGGTGGGTTTATTCCCAGAGACGTTTTAGCCAGTTTTAAGGTAATTATTTAGCCTGGTTAGAGTAAAAAGATATCTAGGAATCCTTATATCATAAGAACAGGTGCTTTAATTCAAGTACTGTCTGGATATCAATTTATTCTAAACTCGGCTTCAAAAACTACCTAAACAAAGGGTGGACTTTCAGATGCAGCTAGCGATGTTTTGTTGACGTAGATGAAAGACCTTGGCCAACCTTTCCTGAGCTAGCTATGAATCAATCTCTGGAATTTTCCGGTTGGCAAAAACTGCGACTTTTATACGTTTGTCGAGAAGAAAACGTAGAAGTGTTGGAAACCATTAACCGACAGATGTTAACCGGGGACAGCTGCTATTAGTGAGAGGGACACTCTTCAGAATTTATACCACAGGGTAGGTGCAATATGAAAGTTGGAAACAAAGTGATGTACACCAACAAAGGCCGTCAGAAACTGCCAGGCTAATGTTTGCGCTAGGATGTCGCTTATCATAGATGCACCAAGCTTGTAGGACGAATCACAAAGCTATTCGTTCACAGATTTCCCTTTACTTCTTACCTGGAAATCAAGCTTCCTCATTCAACATTTTCCTTAAATCGCTTACAAGGGGTTCCGAAAATAATCAAATATTGCGTAAAACTTCGGACAATAAACCGAAAAACCAACTATTCAGTTGGCTGATTTCTTACGTAAAATGAACCCACTACATAAAGTTTGCCGATACCAATTGAAGCGTGAAAATGGACGGAGAATTCTGCAGTTTTAACGTCAACCATCTGATAATAGTATACGCCAAGAGACAAAAGATCCGTATCACTTCCCGCGAAGAGTCACAATTTTAACTGCATAAAATGGCTGTTGGAAACAGTGGCTGTTTTGGCTGATAACAACCACGTTAACTGTGTTCGATTTGCCAAACCCAAGGTGAACTATCCTGATCTGCCGTCGAAACCAAAAGGTCCAGTTAAAGTAGTTTTCATCTTTCGGTTTCTCATTCACGCGTAGGCCTGATAATACAAAAATGACTACATCTTTTTCCATCTCTTATAGAACATAAGTGGACTAAGACGGGGGGAAATCACTCAAAACAATAAGTTCGTTGCCATGTAACGGCAGGTCGTTTTACACTCACCCTGGCCAGGACAGACGGAACGAGGTCAAACTAAGGAAATGCCACCTGACAGTTCTCTTAGTTCCTAACAATGTCTTGATAAAGTTGGACTTAATTTGGCCCTAATGGGACAGTACTAAAACAAAGCAGTCCACTTTTCCGTGCATAAACAGATGCAACGGCAGACCTTAGCAGCGTTTTGTGAATGTAGTGAGAATTTCTTAAACTTTCACAAGATAACTAAGAAAACCCGTTGGCTTTAAACGTAACTTCTGCGAAACGCAAGGCATTCACGGTTACTTTTTCAAACGCGTTAGGTCCTACTAAAAATAAATTCGATGACTGATTCGCATCAAATAAGTCAGCTTATCTGCGTTGATTCCATTACTGAAATACATAATCCAGTATAAATGTTACCCTAACCAGTTAGTTCCTGCAGTACAGTGCCATAGCTAAACAGTTAGACAGGCTAACAATCAGATGAAGACATTACACACTTTCACCATGTTTATCAGCATCTCAGCGAATCTCAACATCAACACATATCAACACACAGATAAAAACAATCGTACATAGGTTTTCATCTATGAAACGTGGATCGCTGTAATCATACAAACTAAATATAAATACAGCCTCACTTGAACTTTGTGAGCCCCTATTTCTTATCCTGATGTTTTTATCGTCCCCACTCGTCCGTGGTAAAAAACGAACGACCCTTAAACCATTAAAATTATTGAGATCACTATGTTTTGTCTCGGATCCACTCAGAAAACTGCACAGAACAACGCAGAAGCAAGCTCAAAATGATTTTGAACCGTGGTTCGTCTGGATCTTATCGTTATCATACGCTATCCTGAAAAGATGCTGCAGACCAAGCGGTAAGCCCTCCTATCATGTGGAAGTGTTACGCTAGAGGTTGACAATATCATAAGACTAGATCTAAAGTAATTAGGATAAATATAGTAATGGCTTGATGATCTGTATTTCTAGTCATCGCTATTTAGTAAAGCCTACCACGCACTACCAGAGGTTCAGAAAAGCAGATGCGTTCATTATAAATGCAAACTAAGAACGAGTCTTTACCGGATGTCTTCTGAAGAGTTGACATTCCCACATTTAGAAGAAACTGGCCCTAAGCAAACCTAGACTGAGTAACACTTCTTACACCGATGCACTAGTGTGTTTGACTCATGGGCTGGACAGAAAGTCTCTGCCACATGTTTACTGAAGAAGGGCACAGGATTGTTTCTGTCAGCTGCCCGTATATCGGTAATCTTGGAATCACTTTAAAGCTCCACAACAGACAGCATAAAAGTCCAGGTAAATGCATAGTAATACATCATGTTGATTATGGTTACCAAAACTGTACCCTGGATATCCTGTCTCATTTGGTTCTTACAATCTACGCTGCACCTCAAACTTTACGGAACCAAGAACCAACCATGAAACGCAGAAGAATTGGAAAATCTAACGATGGTAACCAAAGACTTTCGTACATTTGTCTGACAAAATCGAAAATGGCGAAACGCTATGTGGAAAGCCAACCGCAGTCGAAAAAACACGTCTACGTTGCCTTGGCATTTAAAAATAACCATTCATTTGGCCAGATTAACATAAATCTTAAGTCGGCTATCAGACATACACCCAGCAAGGAAGGTACTTTTACTAAAGAAAAATAAGCCAGGACTTCCAAAATAACCCAAACGATCTTGCTGGCCTCATATTCTATCAGTTTCGCGATCGTTAGCCTTGCACCAACGTGCTCTGGTTCGTTTCGCTACCTTGCAGCACCATCTACTCAAAAGAGAGGAGAACCAGATGCAGTAGAAAGTCAGCTGTATAGTAATAATTTGAACAACTATTTAAAAGAAAAACGACTTCGAGTGCGAGAATACCAACGTCTATGACATTAAGCCTTATCATTTTTTGTTTCCAACCATCCATTCAGGGATCTCGTCGATCCCACCTCGGTAGTCCAACTGCACTCACACGAGCCAGTACAATGGTTGAAGTTCCCATACATTTTGACTTTTCATCGACTGACCACCTCGATCCATATCCCAACTATTTCCTTTCTCGCAGAAGAGCGTACAACGAGGCAGTCGTTCTATGGTCATTCACAAATCATGTCCCAATCACCTCAATCCATTCTGATTCACTATCTCTTCCGTGGATTCAATCCTGGGCCCCAGTAATAGAGGCCTAACATCTGAGTGACTCACAAACTTTTCCACTATAATCTGTCAGCACTACAGGGACAAAGGTGTTCAAACACCGAAACTCCACAAAATCTCTATCCTCTATCCTCAACGGCCACTTGTCCGAGCATTATTGCGCACTTGACTGAGAGCAACTTGCAGACATAATTGGGTCACTGCTCAGCAGCAAAACACCGTCTCACTCTTCGTTCACAGCAGCCTTGCCGCATGCACTGGGTTAAAAACTTGCTGCCTGTCTTACTGAGTATCGTGGCATATACGGTTCTCTGTGAATCTACAAATGGAGGCAAAGTATCGAGCCTTTTCGACTGCAAAGCACTTCGTCTAGATTATCTACGAAAGTTTCTTTGATATAATTATGAATAATATAATGTTAATAACACAGCTTTGTTGGTAGATATAATGCGCCAACGTTTCGACTATCGTGGGTAGTCTTTCTTAAGGCAAGTTTTACAATCAAATGCATCTGATCGTACAACTTGCCTTTTTGTGCTGTGTTTAACACTAGGTTAGGGCCTTGTTATGCACTTACTTTTTAAACCTCAGTGATTCCTACTTTGTCGTGTAGCTGCCTCTTTATCTACTCATTTAGCTTTCGCTGTTTTGCAAACCCTCATCTTAGCGTCGTATTTAGTCATGTGTGCATTAACAACTATATCGGCCGTTGATGAGTTGGCGGTAATAAATAAGTGGATTTCGTATTTAGCGTAACCTAATCCAGCAATCATGTGTTTGCTTAAAACTATCCGTTTTTAGGGCATTACGGTACTGCAGGTACTGCCAAATTCTTCATGAAACATAATTACATGGGAATCTTACGACTAGGCCGCAAAATAAAAGGTAAGCTTAAAGCTTAAAATTTCCAAGGTCTTCCTCAGTTCATGTAGACTGAGGGATTGCGCACAGCATTACTGGAAACGTATCTGCGCTACCTAGGGTGTTGTTATTAAGTTGACTAATTGATTATTCTATCTTTTTTGGAAAATGCTATTGTTGTTAACAAATAATGACATAATTATCCTACAATTGCGAGGTAACTGGGTGCAATTGCAAAACTGGGTCTTGCTTGGATTGATCAAACGAGACAACTTCTGAAAGTCCAATAACTCAAGTTTTACTTGGTACAGAAATCAATCTTTGACACGCCTTGTTTTATCACATCCACCAAGTCAGATCAAGCATATGAGACCCGTAATAGTTTTCGCAGTCTGCCTGTGAAGTGTTAATAAATCATCTTCGGAGTCCCCCAGTGTCAGGTAAGAAGCAGCTGCGCATAACAAGTAAATTTCACTCCAAAATTTCCCGGTCAAAGCTACGATATTCCCCATAAGCTATCAAACATGGCCAGGAAAGCACTGCTCATGCTCTTCGTGCTGCTACATTGTTGGCGATAACTGTTCTACATTTAAGTTTGATAATGTTAGCATCTTATCCTGAGAAAATTCTTACCAAACCCCACAGACCTACTTATGAAGTGAAAACCATTATTTTCCATTGTTCTGTTTTGCTTCGACTAATAGATTGCCCAATATTTGCAACTCAAAGAACAACGCATTCCACAGATTTTCTCCTTTAGCTTCGACCACTGTTTATTTACAGTTGTATGAATTCTTCAATCATTCCCAATTTTCCTAAATTGAGGAAGACAAGATCCGCATTTTCCTCAGTACCCAGCTGACAAGGTTGACGTTTTGTTTAGATGTCGCCTAAAATCATTTCTATATATTTAAGTAAGAGATTCTGGCCAGTCACAATTTCTGTCAATTGTCTTCATTTGTTTTTCATTTTCGTCAATGTCTCGTCACTGGTTAATCTAAGGGGAGGCTAAGTGCAAGTGCCAAAGTGCAAGGCCACTTTGCTTCGATGCAATGAGTCACACAAAAGTGAGGCGTGACCAAACCCAAAAGAACAGGACTGATGGGCAAATTGCTCTGACATCAGCTGGGCAAAATGTGAGTTTGAAATTGGGCCGACATCCACGTGTTCAACTGGGCACCAGTCCACGGAATGATTAAAAATGGTCTGATTTTGTGACACGCCTAGAGGCATGCGGAGACGGCATTCCGCAATGAAGACCAAAGAACAGGAAATAAGCTCCCTCTACAGAGAAAAAGTGGCTGAAGAGCTCTATCTTTTGCAGACTTACATGAACCATTTAATTACAAAAAGCAAAATAAGTAGTCGCTCTTATTTGCTCAATCTTGTTGGATTAAGGGAACTGGAACTGACCTAGAATCAATTAAACCGTCTGAGGACACTAAATGCAACTACAGCAAGAGGCCAGTTTACAAAACAATTACAACAGAGTATCAGCACTATGCTGATAGCCTTTCTTACTAGCCATCTACTCAAGTTTTTCTGCAACTTTTAACTTTCGTCGCCACCAAGCAATGTGCTCTAACAAATGTATGGTGTCTTATCCCAAAATCAGGTAACTTACAGGTACTTCAGTCACATCATTTTTATATAATAGTTTCCCAAACGACTTGCAAATTGAGCTCACTAGGGATTGCTGAATTATTCGCCATGAGTTAACAGCGGCAGCAAGACCTCTATATACCAGTGGCAATTCCAGTTTCTATAAGGTCCCCAGGTTTCATCTGCGATTTCCAAACTCACTAAACTTTCAAGCCGACTCATTCATTTTTAATTATCACAAACTCAGTCGATGTATCAAAAGAACAGCTCCAGAATCTAACGTGTTAATCTGCTCTCGCAACTTTATCAACAGTTAGATGAGCAGTTAGGCTTTCATCTCTCACTACGTCCTTTTCATGATGCATTTAGTTTTATTCCTCTTATAGCTGAAAACCTATTATTGTTCAAACCGGAACGGTAGGTAGCAAACAACAGGGGACGAAATCGGCTGTCTGACATTCCGCAATTGCGTGATGCCAACTTAAATATACTTGATCGGTACCATGGGCACCGTAGAGTTTTAGTGCCCAATAACTTCAACCAGGATCAGTGTGATCAACGCGCACTAACCCAAGACAATATCTGACGCACCTGAAAAGGTTACAAAGCCTTTTCCAGTTGCAAGTTATTCGCCTATCACGAACTCCCATCACCAATGAAAGTGATTAAATGAAGCAAGCGATCACGAAATACCTGAGGGATTCACTCTTTCGACCATCAGACCAACATAGATCTTTTAAAGGGACCTATGTTAAGTGAAAAGTTCAGTGTTAAAATTTTAAAAAGAACAAATAATGAGGTATAAACGAAGAGAAGGTGAAGCAAAAGCGATTTGGAGGAATTGTAGATATATGGCGTCAAACTATCTTAGGCGAATAAAACACCAGCAACCACCAAGTAGAAATTTTAAGTTCATAAATTTCTTCGGCAATATAGTAACTTACAATTTTAAGTGAAGACTTAACAATTCATTTGAAGAATGACCACAAGGAACAATCGTTTGATTAAACTTACGTTAATCAGCTGAGTGCAAAGGCTACCGATTTTCCGTTTCAGTTTATACAGTAATGTGCAATTGGCTAGGTTGCTGCATTGCAGCACGGAAAGCTAGCAAAATAAAACTGGTAAGGTCACAAATCAGAGTATGCAAAGCAGAAGAAGAATGCATCGACATCAGTAGCTGTGGTATTTAATTATCTTGCTTGGGACCTCCAATTAACAATGAAAATTGTGTGTCCAAACCCGGTGATCTAAACGACCCTACTAGGAACAATCCATTATTGGAGATTTTATAACTATCAGCCACACCGAATACTGACCGTCCTGACTCAATTTCCAAATATTATCTAATTTGGAGAATAGCATTCACCAAAAGAGCCGATACGTGTGAATCGAGAATAGATATTTTAGCCATCTTTACTTGTTACGATTCGGTGCCTGTTCGATCGGTTATTCTGTGCCCCAATAGCTCACCTCTCATTTTGTTCCATAAAGACTGTACATGTGGCATATGCGACCCAGAGATCTGAGCTTGAATTTTGTTCCACGCGCTTTAAGTAATGTGGCTTGTTTGTCAGAATCCATTGTATTGTCGTTCTATTTGGCCAGCTAGAATATACATAAATTTTCTCTTCAAAATTTACGCTATTGGCAGTTTTAACATACTTCTTGGTGAATAGTTTGCTTCTTCGTTAAAAGTAGTTCATCTGTCAAATATATCTAGGCCATCAGCTATCCAAAATGGTCGCAGTCAATCAAGGGTACAAAAATAAGTTTACCTTAGCCCCAATATCGTGTGAAAATCTGCAATAGCCCAAGTGAGATGAAAGTTTGTAATAAACGTATGCGTCAATTAATATAGAATTTTTGTATTCCTTCCACTTTGTATGGTTCTTCATGGCCTGCCTTATCACACATCGTTTTCCAACTCTTTTAACACTTGTAACGTTTCTTAATAAATACTGCTGTGAATCCCATTCATTTTGCAGCACTCT
Organism: Fasciolopsis buskii; assembly: GCA_008360955.1. NCBI lineage: Eukaryota > Metazoa > Platyhelminthes > Trematoda > Plagiorchiida > Fasciolidae > Fasciolopsis > Fasciolopsis buskii. The sequence continues at coordinate 16,394 of LUCM01003298.1, read as the reverse complement.
ATGAATGTACTGCATGCTTTGGTCTACATAACAAATAACAGACCAAAGATTAGGAAATAAACGGTCTATAATCTTAGGTCAATCGTCATCTTTTGAATACGAAAAGTCAACTGGTAAATCATTATTAGAAAACTAGCCCCCTCTCAGCATTTTCCCAAACTCTGGGATTCTCTCAAAAACTCAAACAGTTCCGACATCTTATTTACCCTTCAAGCTCCAGTTAAGCTATGAATGTAACCGAGTTCTCCGCACAAGAAAACTATATTTTTAAATGATATGAACTTCAACTTCTTTAATTAAAAATCATTCATATGCTCAGTACTAACGCAGTAAAAAAACGAGTAATTTTTAAGCCGACTGAAAGGAACAATTCCCTTTAGCTTGATCACAACCATTATGCTTCTTTTGTCGTAAGTCACTAAGGGACTTTGATGAATATCATGAAAAGTCATAAACTCCTCGAAATTCCTAAATTCTTTGTTCCAGCAATTCTTATTGACAGCCGGGTAGACTAAATCAATCTTTATGAATGTTAATTACAGTCACAATATTACACATAAAACGGCAGTAACCTCGTCGGAACTAGGAGCAATGCGGCTCGATAAGTATAATAAGGCCTGTATTGCTTCAGTAGTTTTATCCAAAAATAAGTAGTTTACACCTGATTGTAAGTGAAATATCTGCTTTCGGAGTCAAAATCATTGTCACAGTGATATACAATAGAACCACTCAATAAAATAGCGGTTTGTGATGGCCATTGGCTTTTCGAACATATGTGCATGAATATTTGGCTGGGATGGGTTCTTGATTGTGTCACACTTCTTTAGTAATCTTTGAGGATGTTTTTGTCTCCAACTCACCGCTGTTATCGTTGAGCTTTAGACCCTTAAGCTCCCCCATAACGTTTTCGCACGTTTTATCCAGTTCTTTGTCATTCTGCATATTAACCATATCTTTCGACTTATCAGAAAGCGACGGATCGTCTAGTGACTCGCTTTCGTTTTCATTCCCATTTTCCGCTAGTTTAGAGGACAACACACAACTTGGTTTGGCAGACACTGGTTTTGGCTTTCTAAAAGATACTTGCAAGCGACGACCAGCATGCAAACCGCCATTCATACTGGCTACTGCATTAGCTGCACTTTTGAAGTTCTCAAAAGTAACGAATCCAAAATTCCGAGCATAGTTTGTCTTTGGATCGCGAGGAATCGACACGCAGGAAATGGAACCAAAACGCCCAAACAAATCACATAGCTCCTTGTTTGTCATAAGATTTCCGATGTTATATACGTACACAGAAGTGCTTGCTTTGTCCGATTTTTGTGCTTTGGAGCGCTTGTTATTTGCCTCGCCATGAACAGTGCGCATGGCTCCATGCTGGGTGCCATTAAGATTGAAAGGTTGTGAGAAAACAGGTGACAGGCCCGTAAAAACAGGGCACCCATGAACGGCATTTGTAAATCCTTCTAAAATACCAGGATAAGATGAAGTTGCTCCTGTGGATATCGTAGACGGCAAAGAAGACCACTGGTTCATCACCCAAGGGTACTGTGAAATGTAGTAAGGCGGTGCATAAGCTGATGCCATTTGCAACGGAGCAGTTATCGCAGGTCGGCCATCTGAAACCACGTATTCAGATGGCCACAATATGTTGCATGGATTGCCTTGTCCTTGCATAGCGAGTCCGGAAGGAGGAACAGAACCTAGCATACCACTTCCTTGAGAAAGGTACATAGGATCTTGTAGACAAGGTTGATTTGATGTAGTCAGCAGTGATTCACAACCAAAACCACCCCTACTCTGAAGCGCTAAAATTTGAGCCGCCAACTGATCGCCGTAGTTTACACCTTGGAAGCTGCTGAGAGTGTGATCAACTTTTCTCGTTGGGATGGATTTATTTTGTGGAGCATTGTTTGAAGGTTGGCGATAGGGTGGTGTAGCAAATTTGATAGCCAACACAGAATTCTCAGTCGAACCAGGCCATGGCGCCCCATCTAACGCTTTCTTGGCACATTCAGCATTACTTCTGTTTTCGAAGAGCACATAAGCACTCCCTTTTGAAGCATCCGATTCCCGGTCACGTAGTATCCGGCACTGCAATACTTTACCAAACCTTTCAAACTCGCTAGAAAGTTGTTCCTCTGTCAAGGAAAGCGGGAAATTTTTGACGTATAAGTTTGAACTTTGGCAAAGCCTTCCTTGAAGCTTGGCGAGTGATACTTTCAAAACTTTGTCAGCTATGCGGTATCCATTGAAACGCGCAATTGCTCGGTGAGCGGACTCAGCATCTTCGTATTCACAAAATCCGAAACCGAAACTTGAACCGCTGTTACGATCTCGGATGATTCGGCAGGTTTTTATTGTTCCCACCGTGGAGAACAGACTTGAAAGGTCGACGTCAGAAACGTTTCGAGGGATGTAGTTTATTATCAAATTTCGGTCGTGGTAAACAACCATATTCAGTTAGCTTTCGGAAATAAATGCGGTTAAAAAGTCGTCTTCCACAAAGCAGCAAACAGTTATTTCCATAGAAGGAGCTCGACAGCCTTCGTGGACGGCAAAATTATTTCAGCGTAGGCCTGCAATATGCGGGAACCAATTAGGAAGAAGTAAGTCTTGAGATGCTAAATTTGACGGGCAGATGTGCTACAACAATCTTTCTAGCAGTACACCGTTCAGGAGAAAACTTAGCAGCAGCTGTGAAATCAAAAACGTGGCCCTGATCAAATTACCGCGTTACGACGTGCACCAACGTACAATTGAGCTCATGGATTCAAACGAACCATCATTCACGTGGACAAGAAGCAAAGGCGTTTGTTTTATAATTTCTTGCTCTTACGGAGCTAAAAACAACGGTTTGTTCTGGCGTCTTGAAATCCTTTACTTATGGGCGGCTGCAAATTTTGTCCAACACGAGAACATTATCAGAGGTTAAAACAAATTCTGTAAGCCTATACACTCTGCGCCTGAGTAACGTTAGAGAGTTAGAAAAGTAACATCTGATGTTGCTAGGATGGGAATCAAGAACCAATGATGCTCATGAGTTAGCGAACTGGCATGATCGCTAACGCCTAAAGTCTACTGCAACCTAATGGTCATTCCAAAGGCGTATGTGTCCACACAATGTACAAATTGAACCCTACCATCTTTTGAAATCATTTAAGTGATTGGCTTTCTTACATTCCAAAAACTGAGTCCGGCTTGTCTACTTGGCCCTCAGCTTTATGATTTCACGAGCATCTGGGTAGAAGTTCCGCCATATATGAACTGCAGCCAGTTGGTGGATGACTGTCTCTCAAGTCGCCCACTCTTGAATTTCCATAGTTTCATCTTTGCCTCGGCGAAAGAGGCCATAACATTCTTCCCACGGATCCCTAAGCTGTGGTAAGTCCCATTTCGTTGCCACCGTTCGTCTGATTCTGGGTCATGCTGTAAATGACTTGTCCCCCAGCACCACGTTACTTTAGTGCCGTCCGCCAAAAGCAGGCCGTTGGTCCGATGGCCCTTGCTAAGATGTTTAGGCACACCGGTAGCTGTTAACGACCTAGTATTTATCCGGATAACTTCCGCTGGTCGCAATCCTCGAAGAGGACTAGGTGCCGTCTTATTTTAATAAGAATCGGCGCTCTGCTAAATTCGGTCCAATTCGTTTCGCTTAATAAACCTGAATGTTTAGTCCCTAGGGTTCAGCATGTACCAAACACTGAACCAGCTTTTTGGATGCCATGAGAAGGTCTATGCTCCACTGTCTCTGATCTAGCCCGTGGCATCTGTTCGCGTGTGAGTTGGCAATTAATTGACTTTTGTACCCTAGTGCAACGTCTTTCTTCCCATCCACAACGGCCGGGGAGAGCTAAAGGAAACGATGGTTTGGCAACACAAATGTTTATCTCAATATAAATTATAGTGCCCTGGTGTGCGTGATATATGGTGTGATGGTGACGAACCATTTCAAAAATCATCTTCACTTTTTCGACAACCACTTTTAGTGACTAGAAACAACTCTCACTCTAAACTTTACGTCAACCTCGCAAACTGTGTTGTCAGTTATTCTCCCTGACACTATATGGAAGGTGGTAACTTCGAATGTCTGAGTGTTTACCAGGGTTATGATCTGTTTGCGTTCAATGCATCTTGTCCTCATGTCAAATGTGAACTTGGAACTAGTATACGTAATTCGGTCGGTCATGGCAACGAGCGGACACGCATTACCGGTAAGTGTTGAGTTGGCTCAGCTACAGCTGCGCGAACGGAACCAAGAAGAAGGCCGAAACGGTACGAAAACAAGTTCCAATTCTACACACAGCTCATGCATTTACATTCAAGGTTGGAAACATAACGATCATTGTATGTTTGCATTTCATGACTGCTTGTCGTAGCAGCTTCCCATGGCTGTTTGCCTAATCAGGCCAGTATGAGTTTGCACGGGACGGCATCATGTGAGTTCCCTGCAAATTAAGCACAAATATCCTCCTCATCCTTAGTTTATATTGCACAACACTGATAATTTAAATAGTTAGCACAGACAGTTGGTTTTTTAATTCGCCACCATACAACCCGGCGGATAGGTCTTGTTTTTGATTGAGATTTGTAAAAACGAGACTCGAATGCTCGAATAATTTGAGCTGAAACGGAAGGGCGCTGGTGATTCATCAGACGTTAAATTTGTTATTTCGGTCTGCGCTGTCTCATTTGCTATTGGAGAATGTGTATATCATATAGATGCTAGTGGGTGTAGAATGGCGGGAGATGAATTACGGTGGAAGTTAAAAGTGTCCAGATTCCAGGCCAGTATTGCGATTAGTCATAAAACCTACTCCCCCGGCAAAATACACTGAACTCGGATGACGCGGTCCTGCCAACAACATTGGAGTCCAACACCATCGAAAATACTAACATCAAGAATAGAACATCAGTGGATCTCCCGCGAGCACAGTTTTTGCTTCTTGAAAACAAACAAAATCTTCCTATCCATTTATTGGGCGGTGGAAAGTTCATCGAGTCCAAAGTAAATGTTCCGGGACAGCGATTCCTCTAACGAATGCGCCAATACCGCGGCTTGGCCAGGGAGGCAGTATAAAAGATGTGCATGTTTAGACCCTAACACTTGCTATTGCAGAGCACGCGGGATATTAGAAACTTTGTTTGGGCGGCCATTTAAGATGGCTAGAAACTTGTTAGACTGCTTACTTTTTGAAATGAAAAGCGTACGAAGTAAAGCCTGCCTGCTGCGTAATTTGGCGAAAACGATGCAAAACTGCAGAATAAAACCAAATAAATTGCAGCACGAATCTGATGCACCCTCCTGAGTTGACCGTTTGCCTTCTACCAGTTGAACTCCTGGGCCCCTGGACAGAGAAATCAGACGAAATCGGTCGAGAGCACAGAGAAGCCAGTGTGGAGAAATCTATGGATTTTACTGAGTCAAAAACGTTCCTCGACGAGGGTCGCTTTGGCCAAATGATTGGGAACAGCAGCAAGGCCGCCCGATTGAACAGAGTTATCAACGCTGGCTAATCAGTGGATCAGGTCAACTGACATATATGAGTAAATGCACGTATGACCAGGAGCTGTGCCGGCAGACTCAGTGACACCCAAAAGAGCTGGAAAGGTTTAACTCTTCTAGATAATGGACCAATTGCAACCATGGTTGCAAGTAATTTCTTTGCACGATTTGATATATCAGGGGAACCAACCAACTCTCATAAAATAGACCAGAACTTCCGTCCATTAAGGACAATGTGACAATAGACTCGCCTAAAATATTTAAGATGAATAAGCTACCAGTCGGACGGCCTGCCTGGACCGGGACTGTTATTTAGAGACGCCCCACGTAAGAGACGTAAATTTCATCGAAATGCCAGGCGTGGTAGTGAATTTACTCATCGGATGTTACCTGTTCGAAGGGTAATCTAGTGTTGTACGAGCGCTAGGGCAAGCAGGAACAATCATTCGCCGCAAGAAAAGTTTTCGGCCCGGCAAATTTCTGATAGATAGGGGCTAAATGGTAAATTGACGGCAATCCTTACTGAATTCTCCGTCAGTAATGTCTAACATCCATCCAGTTATCACATCCCCACTGATCTTTACCTACTCAGCTTAATTTTCTTCCCCATCACATAATTCTGTTGATGTTTGCGGCCCCGGCCATGCTTCGACGTCTGCCATCGAGCTCCTGTCAGGTTTTGCACCAGCGCCACGCACACTTAGTGCACTTAAGCACGAGACGACCCACAGTCCGTTTCTCACGAACAGTCCTGGAAAACCTTGCAAAACAGTTTGTCAGGCTTTGATTTTTGTCTTTCATAATCGTGTTTTACGTATTGCTCTGCAAATTGTGATCTTGCTTCAAGAGTGATCAGAAATAGTATTTACTTCATCTCTTCTGATTTCGATCAGTCACCTTTTCTCTGCATCATGCATGTACAAATTTGGTCTTGCCTTGCGCATGCTTCCGGAAAATCAAGAAATATACAACATTTTCAACACGTCATTCACAACAACACTTATCTGAGCAACCCTCAAAAAGTTTCTGGTACATACTTTAGTAAGTTTCTAAATTCACATCCACCACTAATGACCTCGGAGTCCTCTCCAGCAATTACCTTCTTACCGCAAAATTGCTCCGCTTTTGGCAAAACGAAAGTCAGTTGTCAACCTGAGCCTGACTGTTGACCGACAGCTATCTTCCCGCAGAGTGTTAGTTATTTAAACTATGTTGATCAACGTTCTCAATCCCTGTGTCAATTGTAGCACATTTCCTTCACAATGGCAAATTATCTCTCATAATCTGCATACAAAGGGAAGGAGTACGATTTATTTCAGTCAAATATAAGCCGATCAATCATCCCGCAATTACCTCCAGAATATTGCCACGACACATTTTGTAGACAACAGGCTAGTTGACACTGGCTAAAATGTTTTCTTTCCTGTTTGACCGTCCGTACCATTATAATTCAATGACTACTAACGCAGATGTGGCGAAGTCTCGCAACCATTCAACAAAAATGGAGAGCATTCATGTTTTTATATTCTGCCATCAAAATATCGAAGCGCTGAGAAAATGACTAAAATCACGCGGACATGGACAGGGAGTAAGTCGAAAAGTGACGAATTCGATTTTTGCTCAGAATTGTTCCGATAAATGTTGTGATGAGTGATATTTTAGGTAGAAATAACAGAAGGTCCGCGAGGACCTTTTCCGCAGTCGTTTGTGCTGGATTGCGGTTCATCATGGTTATAATATTTTCAGGAGTCAATTAGTCTATAGAAACAAAGGTAAGCCTGCGGTTTCAAAAAAGATTTTTCGGAAGTTGGACTACATTTCGGACTATTCGGCTATGGTAGTTTCTTTTGGCGGCCACCGAGGGAAGCCGGGCTCACCCAATATCATGAAAGCCTTCGTGCAGTAATAAATACAGCTTGCCAGTCGCCATTTGCACCCTCCTTGGCAAGAAGAAACGATTCCTGATTACACCTGCGGAAAGCAGTTGATGTGCGGTTGCGGTTTATTCCAAAGCACGGCCTTAAGTAGGAAGTTGGATGTTACATTAGAACTTCAATGAGAAATTACAGCTGACGTGGAGGTGATTACTTCTAATGAAACTACGGTCAGTGGATACACAGACCCACATTGATTCCACTGTAAAAATTGGGTCGAGAATATTTTGGATCCTTACTAGATCGCTTGCGTGTCCTATCCATCACCCCTGCGAAATACTGAAAATAAAAGACGAAAGTAACTAAGAACAGAAAACGAGAACCAAAGAATGCCTGGGGCATTAAATTTCAAGGCGACGACTTTGGGATCTGTTGAAATGGAGGTGTATTCAAGTGATTAGGCTGTGGATGGGGAGTCATTGCGGATAGGGCTCGGAGACAATAGACGTATCCCATCAAAAGGCTCTGGCTGCCAATATCAGTCCTCAGCCATATGGCTTGCGAGATGCAATTTAGCTGGGAACCTTGGTGGGAAAAGAATGGTTTTGATTTGCGGTCATGTACGAGGCAGCTGAAATAAGCATCTTCCCTGAGGGCTTGATGTTCGGAGGTGACAATGGAGCACCTGTAGTATCATCAATGAACCGCATCCCAGTGTTCAGTAATAAAGTGTACTTATAGGAAATTTCCGGGGGACAAAGATGTTGTCTTTTTGAATCCAGAGTAGGGGCATTGAGTATAAACGGCGACGACCTCTTGAAACATTTGTGGATCGCAGAAGACCAAATGCGTTCTGAAGATTCTAAATCGATGACGCAAGGGACATTGGCTCAGGAAGAAGTGCATCGAGGATATCGCGTCGGGTTGTGGTAAAGTGACCCTAACTTTGGGACGTCAATTTAAAAACGTTGTTCCTAGTTTTTCTTTATCCTAACATATCATGTGATTTGAAATCAGTGCTTTGATCAGGGTGATCCGAAGCCCACCAGTTGGAATAGACTTACATAAGCAAGTAGGAAGACGCCGGCTATAAAGGAGAGAATAGGCTCAGTGTAGATATTTAGGAGGATGTGAAAAAAGAATCGAATAGAACAGATTTTGGATTTGCAATAAAATAGTTAATCCGGCATGAAATTGAAGGCGGAGTTTCAACCAACCGTATAAGTTATAAATGTCGTAGTTGTTGATATCGCTGATATGCAGACTGTGAGAGGGAAGGGAGATGGGCGGAGCAAGGCGTGGGATGTGACAGCTACCTTCTTGTGAGCAGATACCAAAGGAAGCTTAGATTAAATGTCATTTTGCGTCGCTGAGGGGACAGTATGCATTTCAGTTGTCTTATGTGAAACAAGGTGAAAGCTGACAGGCTTATGGGTAGAGGCTGAAAGATCACTGAACGTGGGGGCCATGCGGGTGGAAATTTGGACACGATTAAATCGGCTGCTGGATTTTGGAGATGGTGGATCGTGGGAGGAAGAAGTGAAAGGGTAAAGAGCCTGGTGCTAGGGTCGCGGTGGTCACTTAGAAAGCCAAGTGTGGTAGATGGCAGTGAATATTGTGGCCGACTGACGCTGATTCAGGAGAAAGTTTTGGCACAGTATTCACCGCCTCTGGCAGTTTGTTGAACCGGTCTGCGATAGTTTTTTCGAGGTCAGTGACCTTTCATCTGTCCCCACTGTGGTCAACTACGAGGGCCTTTCTCTGTAGACTCATAGTCTCAGCCACTCGTGTAATTCACTTTTTCATTGGTGACATTAGTTTTCTTCAATGCACTTGGACAACTTTGCTTTGGCAGGCACCTTTGCATTGCTGTGGGGTGCAACAGTATTGCCAAAGAGCAACTGCGATATGGACAACCGACAAACCTCAGAGCAGAGAGGCTTGATACTGACGACCCCGTTATAAGCGACGAAAGCGTACGAATAAACTGAATGCCCGGAAAAGATGGTTAGTGTTTGACCGTGAAAAAATTATATGAACCGAATGTTTCGGCACTGTGAGTTATGAATGAGTTTGAGATAAGGACGAAAAACCATTAGTGATTTTCTAATTAGAGGCGAAGTGTGAATATATCTGAAAACCCTAGAACAACCCCCGACGGCAAACTATCCAAACTCAGGCAGTGTCTCAGCAAAGAGCGGTAAAGCCCATCACCGATGACCGATTCCGGTCTTCCTTTATTTAGAGAAGTTTCCGGTGCACATTAAAGCTAGACGAATTGTTAATAATAACCGGTGTTTGAATGTGCGATGTAACGATAACTTACCTGCAGACAAATGGACGTGAATAAAATCAGCAATTCTCGCTCATATTCGAGGGAACACAAAAAATCATTTACAAAATGAACTAGCAAAACAAAATACTACTCAGAATAAGGGGAAGATAGGCCGTCAGTCAAAATATGTAATAACAGGAATAGCAGCTTCCACACATTCAAAATCCGCATAGTTCCGTTGATTGGTAGACAGTCAGATATAACCGTGTCTCGGCCACCATTTAGTGCAATCCACCTGAGGAACCGTCAGCGCACAAGTGATAGCGACAAGTATGCGGTATCCTATGAAGCAGGGTTGTAAACTAACACCAGTAGAGTATTCAACCAGCTGATGTGAAAATAGCAACAAATCAGAAAAAACAGGCTAATTTACCTTGTGTGATTCCATGAACAGTTTGGTACGAATAGGACGACTGACGTGTGAATATCAAAGGCTAACGAAAAAGAACGCAAACGTGGTCGGTTGCAGTTCTTGCGGTGTTCCGTGACCTGTGTACAATTACTGTGGGATCGAAAACCCTGAAAGGAAGGGGAAACACTATTGAGCATAAAGACTGCTTATAAGAGGTTAGTGAAAAGAATCAGTCAGGGGCATTAAAAAAACAGTTGAGTAACAGGGAACAGTCCATCCCGGCTTTAATCACGATCATGGTTTCTAAAATTGTCGACACGTTCGAGATTTATTTGAGTGATTGTGCACACCCTCAATTTGCATTCTCTGTTGAATGTGTTCGGATGGCACAATCGGATTTTGTGAATTTGCTCGACTTGGCGCAGTTGGACAAGCAACTAAAACAGAATATTCTTTGGGTTAGCGAACTAGCTGGGATGCGAAAATCATAAGGCTAGATAAAAAACAAATAAATTCGGTGAACATTTTCGTGTAATCATGCACCTGAATGATCCACAAGACTGATACTATTTTAACAGGAGCGTGCGTGAGTAACGAGAACATGGCAACTTCGCCGGGCTCTCGTCGTATGGTTACACAAGCGATTCGGTGGAGCAGGTCCTTCTTCTGCCAAAGAGGTGTCCCTCTGGAAGATTGTCCGAGAAATCCGTCGATTGACACCAATCAGAAAAGTCCGGAAACTGGTAGATATTCATGGTATAGGCATCGCTTGCCAATGAGAAGACGTGGGCCGCTCCTTTGGTGGTCTCGTGTGTGTAGTTTGTTAGGAGCTGACCGTGCTCCGGATGCCCAACCTGAAAAACAGCATTAGGAGCTGAATGCAAGTGGTGTGTTCCCCCGGCCAAGTTTCGCTTTCACACTGGTGCATCCCAGCTGGCCGCCCGACGCGTGCCGGTCAAAAGGGTGGATCTGACCACGTCCCACACCCACGGCTCTCACCCTCGACCAGAATATTCGCCAGGTAGGCTGAAGACGGGTGTCTAATTTCGCGCTCTATCCGACGTTTGATGCGTGCCTGATGTCGGTCATAGGAACGATGGTCGTCTTGCCGGGGTCAAGAGAGACGCTTTGGTACCAGGGGTTTTTGTGGGACAAGTTTTAAAAAAATGACTTGTGGAAACGGTGTTTATGGGCACCGGCTGACGTTCGACTTCATGGCAGGCACCTAACAGCTTTCGGTGCTGCCATCATTGTTGTAAACTGGTGACAACATATCCATAGGCGCGTTAATTACGGCGACAAACATGTTATCTTGTTAACTTATTAATCAACACCGAGAGATTATTCAGCCATCTGATGTGAAAACAGTAACAAAATCAGAAAAAAGAGCATGCTGCTGTTGCTTACGGCCGTAACGTCTGCTTCACGTACCCGATACTTCTGGTGCAATTGGAGGCGTTATGGCTCTGTTCACACCAGAAGTCTCTACGAGTGGCGCCGGTGGCGGCTCGACTCGATCGGGATGGTGAGGCTCAGAAGATGAGCGAAGTCCGTCGATCAATCCTCTTTTCACAGTGCATGTTTGATGCGATCGATAGATACCGTTGCGTCGGCCGGCAACGCCCGAGATGGGCATTTTTGGATCGCTCCTTACCAAGCAAAACGGACTGGCATACAGTGGTTGCAGTGGAGGTCGAACGCCGTCGACATGCACGAAAACGTGGGTTGGAGTATTCAGTGCCACTGGATTGTAGCACGAAGATCGTTAGTCCAGTGATGGACTGGTGCAATGCGCTCGTATTTGCTGTACGAGCCGGTTCGTATGGTCAGCTTAAATGAAGTCTGTGGATCTTGACGGAGTCAAATGAGCTCTGAGAGGGCGCAGCGTGCGACTAAGCACAAGCTCATTTGGTGTGGTGCGCATTTCTTTTTGACAGAACTCCGAAGGTATAAACGAGTAACCGTTAGTATTTCGCTCCAAAGCGGCTCGCAGAGCCGCTTTTATTTGGCCGTGAAATCTTTGTATGAAACTGTGAGCTTGCAGGTGGTAGGCAGTCACACTTATATGCTTAGATCCCAGTGTTTTCAGCAAATTTCACAACGTCCCGTGGAAATATGAGCCACGGTCTCTGGTCAATACAACGGGGTAACGAAATATGCTCACCAAACCCGTCAAGAAATCTTTCGAGGCCACTTTTGACGTGAGACCAGAGTTGGTATGGCCCGTGGCCAGCGAGTAAAGCGGTCTGCACAACTGATTATGTAGACTTGGCAGTGAGACAGCGAAAGAGGACCCGCGAGACAAATATGCACGCGGTGAAAATGCGTCGGAGGTTCGAGGAACCTAGCCAATGGAACTTGGGTAGGCCGATGTATCGTTGCTCGTTGGCATTGGAGGCAGGCGCGGAACCACTAGTGCACGTCACATTTGAGGTTGAAACACACGAAACATTGGGCCACTAGCCTTGCCGAAGCTGATACACCTGGGTTTGCGAAGTCGTGAAACTCCAAAAATGTGGTGCAGCTGTGAGTTGCTGGCACCATCGGCCTTGGACGACCTTGGAATTATATTCTGCGACGCTGTGGTATATACGATTCTACGGTCAAGGAGCCGCCTCGTCGAAGTTGGTCGATATCAAGGTCCATCACGTGGGCCTGTGCCGTCGCATCGTAGTCGATGCTTGGTGTTGCAGACAATCGAAACCTGGCGTCCGAGTTACCTGCCCCAGAGACATGTCGTAAGCTCACAGTGAGCTGTGAAACAATGATAAGGGGCGGACTTCGCATGGCGTGTACCGGTCAGAGGCTGAATTGAACGCTCATACCAGCGATTTGCGATCTGCGAACACCTTGAATGGGCAACCCTCTAATGCTGGCCTAAAGTGCTGGACAGTGAGGTAGACGGCGAGCAACTCCCTGCCACACGTGCTATATCTAGACTCTGCCGGTGGCAATCGCTTAGAAGGGAATTTCAAATGCTTTCAAAAACCGTTGGTGTACTGTTGAAGGGCAGCTTCGGCTCCAGTGTCTGAAGCTTTGGTTATCATAGATATGGAGGGGGAAGGGTTGGTAGGTCTGAGTAGCGCTATTTTGGTGATATTGTCCTTACTGGAAATGAGCTTCTGTTTCGCTGCTCCGGGTATGCGAACTTACGCTTTAATACCAGTAAAATATCTGTAGGCGGGGTGATTGTCTCCGTGAAATTAGGGATGAAAGGCCGGTAGAAGTTAACCAGGTCGATAACTTACCGTAATTGCCGACACGAATAAGGCCCCCAAATAGCAGTGATTTTATCCGGAAATGGAGCTGTCTGAAGATGATACGATATGCCCAAAAAATGTGACGCTGGATTTTTCATGCTCACATTCAGAGGAGTTCATTGTGACGCCATGTTTGCTAGTGCGACCCAAAAGAGCACCTAGATGAGCGGATTGTTGCTCCTTCGCGTGGCTTGCAACTAGGATATCGTCCCGGTACATATACGCTTTCTCTAAACTGCATGTGGTTTCGTGCAAAAAACGGCATTGCTGAGCTCGAAAGACATCCCTACGAACTCCAACTCTCCAAACTTTGCGGTCACCACCTTTTTGTTATGTCTGTCTCCTCTTCGGGGATTTGGTTGTATGCTCGCACTAAATCTATGAGGCTGAAGATGCTGCAACCGGACAGCATAAACTGAGGTCCTGCATTTGAGGAATCGGGTTCAAATCAAGAACGGTGAAACTGTTAAGTGGTCTGTTGTCCCCTTGCGGTCGCCATTCGCCATCGAACCTAGGGATCATGTTAACGGCAGGGGTCCACAGACTACTGCATGGATGGATGATCCCAGTTCCAACATGTGGTCGAAATCTGCCTTGGCCAGGCGGAACTTTTTAGGAGCTAGGCGACGAGACCCACTAAAATTTAGGGTCCCGTGGTCCCTACATCGTGGGTCACCTTGGTAGTGACGGCGGGAAGTCGCAGTTTGCGCGGGTAGTCCCCAGGTGGCTGGTCGCATAGTTGTTGGACCGACGGCTTAGCGTACTGCGACGTGATTTGGTTGACGACGGCGTACATACCAATCACGGACACTGACGTTTGACTGTCTACTGCTTTCCTATGCCGAGTGTCGACCAGTAGGTAAAAATCATAGGGTAAGTCTATGCCAACAGTTAGGCATTGAACATCTTGGCAATGAGTACTCAGCGAACTGCACGATTTAGAACTAGATCGGGGATGAGGCGAGATAGCGCTAACGTAGATTAATTATTGTGCAGGTTTAAATTGTTTTACAAACACAAATAGCATAAGTTCAGTTCACTTTATACAACCATTAACCAAAGTGTTCTGATTTTGGTTATAACCTTACAGCGCCATCTGCTCTAAAAGAAAAAAAGAGCTAGGAGTAGAGAAAGACCGACTGGAAAATAATAAGTTGAGGAGCCGTACAGAAGAAGAGGGTTACCCAATTGCATAAAACTTCATTGACTGTGGCCCTGAGATTATATCACTGTGTCCTAACCAATGCTTCAGAGAATCCCGTGGACCCCAACCCGGTGGTCTAACTGTAACTACAAGCGCCAATTCATTGTTTTAAGCTCTCACTTTCCCATGTCATCGACTGACTACTTCGAATCACCTCTCCAACATTACCTGCCTCGCAAAACAGTGTACAACAAGGCGGATATTCCGTGAGCATGCTGAAAACGTTCCAACCTCCCTAAACTATTCTGATTCAGCTGGGGTCGCCTCGAAGAGTGAACCCTGAGACCCAGCACCTTATGTCTAACTTGTGAGTTACTCAAAAAATGCTCCCACTGTATTCTGCCGATACTACGAAGACAACGATACTCACACACCCAAAAAAAGTTTTCGCCAACATCCTATTTCTCAAGGCCATGGCGTCGGGGCACCGGTAGTGCACGATCAACCTCACTGCTGCTGCCTATGCTCCACCTGTGGTCGATAACCAACGCCACAGATGCCTCAAATTAGCAAATGTCAATCGAGCCTTCTGTATGCGTGAAGCCATTCTTCAATCTGATAGTACGACCGCCAAACAGTGAGAATGCAGCTAACCCATCAGTGAATAAATCTAGTACAGGCCTACAGGGTTGTTCGTCTGCAAGAACAAGATTCGGCTTTGAGCCATTCCAGTCCTGCAACAGTATTTTTCACTTCGGACTTGCAAAACACATACCTAACATAACTGCACTCATTCAGACGATCGAAAAAACTTGAAACTTTCTTGGGTTTTCTCTTGGTGACAAAACGTTGTCTTCATGTTCTAAGTTAAACAGTTTCCTGTCTGGGGAATTATCACTGTCACCATTCCCAAATGAGGAAAGCGCTATCCTCCTAAAACACAGTTCTCCGTCGACCAAAATATCTGCAGCTAAAGAAGGCCGAGGTAGAGGGGTGACTGTCTTTCACTGTGAGTATTATGAACAGAGCTTCCTGTAAAGTCACATTACCAGTTCCCTAAAGCACAGTCAAAGATGAGCACAAACCGCTACTTACACAACTTTGGTAGCACTAGAAGCAATGGCATTCACAATAGACATGAAAATCAACACAGTACCAAGAAACAATAAAGAGAATTAGAATGGACGTTGTAAACGGAACGCTGTCTCATCAACATGCAAGTAACCCCGAGATCCTCTTTATATCCGCCGTGTTGCCTATGTCGCTGTGGGGCGTGACTACAGCCGCAACCAGAGCTAATTCATATGTCCAGTTTGCCGGCCGTTGGGAAATCCAGGTCGGAGAATTTGTTCAGCTTGAATCGGGACCTAAGCAATCTAGGCGTAGTCGCATACACCTTTCCGACGGCAGTTCAGATTCAAACTTGTCTTCCCGAAATTGGGTTGACAAGGTGGGATTTAGTGGGTTTCCGACTGGGTTACAAATATTCTCTCATCAGATGCGAGAAAGACTCTTCGTCACTACCAGTTCCGTTTTACGTTCTAGTGAGCGAAGATTATCAACTGCACATCGACCAGACCAATACAAAAGATCGCTTGCAACCCAGAAGGGCCCAGCTTCCGTCCGAAAAACATTGATAACAATAGCTGCACTTAGGAATGACATGGCTTCTGAACGCGTGCGATACTGATTGACTTTGACTAAACCAGTGACGCATAGTACGGCAGGCCTAGCATGGTGGCTCATTAACGGTATTCGATGATCCTGTGTAAAACAATTCTGTATAGGATTTCGAAGAACCCATCGAAAGGAAGGCGGGAAACCTATCATTGGAGCAATAAAGACTGCTGTGATAGAGAGGTTAGTGAAAAAGGAATCAGTCAGGAAAAAACGGAGCATAAAAACAGTTGGAGTAACAGACAG
>LUCM01003297.1:0-16045 GCA_008360955.1 Fasciolopsis buskii | reverse complement strand
ACGGTTGAAAGTAGACGTTGAGAAGATATTCGCAATTGTTGTTTCCAAACGACTGGACACAATGCAGAGCGATTATTTCGGTCAGAGGGCAGGTATAAGCACCAACACACGATGATGGTATATCTCGGACCCGTGGGTAGACAATCTGTCATCAGTAGCAGTGTCGAAAAGGAAAGAAAATTGACAAACTGAAGGAAAATACAAAAAAGCGACCGATCTCGAGAGTCTATCTAGTGCCCGTTGTGCATGGTCTGCAGACTCGAAAAGGCGCACGTCATCTGCGTTGTCTAGGTCACATAGCTTCCCTCCATTTTCCAGTTCGACTCCTACATCCCGGAGATCTAAAACATCTTCCGTCACCTCGTCCATGAAGAAGTTGGACAGGAATGAAGTGATGGAACACCCTTGTCGAACGCCACTAGTCGTTTCGAATAAACTTGACAGTTCACCGTATACCCTAACGCGACCGTAGGTATGCGAGTGCATCGCTCGCAACAGGTTTACGAACTTCGTTGGCATACCACTCCGATGGACAATACTAAATAATGCTGGTCGGTTCACAGAGTCGAGAAAGTTTACGATCGTAGGGCGGCGGTGTGTGTGTGTGGCGCCTTTCGAGTATTTGGCGAAGAATTAATATTTGGTCGATGCAACCTCGACCTGGCCGAAATTCGGTCTGCTTTTCGCGGATATTACTCTCGCGAATCAGTGTCAAACGGCGCAGCAATATCGAAACCAACACCTCTAACACCTTAGTAACTATCGAAATTAAACTAATCCTACGATGATTGCTACAGTCATTCCGTGTGTCCTTCTGGAAGATGGGTACAATTAGTGACTCACCCATCGATAGCTGTATACGCTGCTCGTTCCAAATATCATGAAGCAGGGAGGTAAGTGGTTTCACCAGAGCTTCCTCATCAAATTTGAAAAGAACTGGGGGAAGGTCATAGAGACCAGCTGCTTATCCTCTTTTCAAAAGTCGAATATTCAACTGCATTTCCACTTCTGTTAGGAGACCGAGTAACACCTCCCAAGGAACAAGGGTGACCAGGTCGTCAGAAAACTCGTTTTTCCCCATGTCAGTGCCGCAGTCTTTTGGAGTGTATGCCGAAATAACAAATAAACTGTGCTTAACACTACTATCCTTCCGGACGCCAACTGATCCCTGCAGTCTCATGGCCCACAGGCAACTGTTGACTGGGATCCTGTCTTGAAGGGCTGTTTCAGCCTTCTCAGTCAAGACTATTCCTACACCACGTTGACCCACAACTTGAGCTGCTTCGTCTCCTGAAGTGCGAAGAAAATATCTTGACGAGACAATAGACGCAGTTAGCTGAATTACTTTACTGGAATCCTGAATTCGTGTTTCACTCACACAGCAGACATCAATCGAAAGTGAGTCCAGTGTCATAGCCAAACACGCCTGTTGGCCAGCTTGCATTAAAATGCGCACATTAAAGGAATCGAGATTCAGAGACTAACGGGGTTTGAGAAAATATGAGCTAATAAACTAAAGACCACCCGCCACACTATTTGACATTGAACTGTTGTGAGTATTGGACATGTTGTCAGTGGGGACACTATGAGTAGGCAGAAAGGACGAGGAGATTGAGTTGGGGACAGAAGAAACCGTTGGAATAAAAGTGAGAAAACTCTGAGCAGCAGCATACTTATCACCACCCACCCCGCTCGATGCAATGGGCAGCGCGGTCCTGGTTATCCTGCGCGACGACCGATACAGTATGGAATTATTTGTAGGCGTGTAACTCATGGGTATTGATGGACGGGTACTGCTAGGGAGTCCAACCGCTGAGCAGAAGAACGATTAGGGTTCTCAACCAAAGCCTTTGGTTCTGACAAGAACCTGAGCGCAAGACAGCGGGACATGGCTGAGTTGAAGTCCATCTACTTGACTCAATTAGTCTTCCACTCGTTTTCCCGACTGAGCTGCTAACTCATATCAAATCCCAACTTGGAGGACCAGGAGACTACTTCGTCAGGCCTCTACCCATTGACCTTCCAGGCATGATTGGATCTTCGGCTTGGGATAATCCATCCTGTATAGCTCCTTGCATCATGGAGGCACGCAGGCTGTCACGTCACGTCAAGGCGCAGTCTCGTTGTGGCTGAAAGGGAGTGCTTGCGGCAAACGTTCAAGCAAGATTCAGCTTTTTGCCTTGTTCTAAACATAGAAAGGTTGTAGATTGTTGATAAAACGGAGAGGAACGGCGATCCAGAGTTTTGCAATCCATGGACTAAAGGAAGACTGCAATAAAATAGTGCGAAATCAAAGGATGAAGACTTGCTAAGGATGATTGGCCACACGAATACGAAAAGAACCAGGAAAAGTCATGGGAATGTGAACTGTCGAAGCGAGTTCAGAAGAGCATAAATCAAAATAACAGCGATAGAAAAAAGTGAAGCAACTGCACGGCGATCAGTATGTGACCGCAGATTTATGGTCACGGGACGGTCGCTGATCAACCGAGCTGCTTTTCGTTGAAACTCTGCCCCACTCATGACTGCGGAATTCGTGGGTCGAGTGAACTTGGGCTTTGTATAAAAGGTGGGGGCTGCAAAAAACGTCTGGTGCGGAACGCAAAACCGACTTTCCGCACAGCAGAGAAGACAAATGTCAACACAAAGGGAGACCACTAAAGATAAGAATTTATAGACGAACCCAGTAATGAAAGTTATTCAATGGGGTGAAGTTGTGTTAAAATTTAAGGGGGAAGAGTAAGGGTGAGGCTTAGTTGCGACAAGGAAGAAGAGTCCTAAGAAGATTGAAACATGGATGGCAGGGCCCTAAGAAGATTCGCCCCAAATCGGGAGAACGTAGTGGACTAAGAACAGTGCGATCTTGATCGATGTTGGTAGTGGCTCGACGAGCATTTGATTAGGAAAGTCTAGAAGTCAAAAGGAAGCGGTAGGCCGATGGATATGGATAAACACCAGTCTTGGCGAAGAAGCGGGGATGAGGTAGGTAGTTTGGGAAATGAAGGTTGTTTGGGTTCGACAGGGAAGTTTTTCGGTCGAAACTAAACCAATTGTGGAATGCGACTGAAGAAAATTGACTGCAGATTCAACGTTTCTATTCTAATTTGGATTGCTAACGAGAGCGGCAAAATTTTCGTGCTTGTTCTGTGAGTGGTTGTACACAGGCGAACAATAACGTTTATTGATTTGATTTGTAAGATTCATCTTTGGTACGACAGAGAACCGGCCTTCCAAGCCTTGAAATTTGTGCTGTTAAGTCCTATAAGGGCTCAGTAGGTTTGCCGTTGGTAGTGAGCCGGATGACAGCTATTTGGGATCTGATCGGTTGGAAATTCTACTGCCGTATGTGTTCTGAATAATGGAGCTGGGTACGACTAGGCTTTGGCAACCAGTCGTGCTGTTCGCATTTTACTTATTCATCTGCCGTTATTGTCTAAGAGTTATTCTAAAAAAATGTATCTTCCACGCTCAAGCTGAAAGTGTACACTCATTTGGTTTCATTGTAGCATAATTTCTCTTGATTTTTCTCCACAGATGTTTCGTTTGTTCGGTTTTCAGATGATTCATTTTAGTTTAACTAAGCGAATTAGAGCATGCTAATATTCTTTGGTAGACGTCAATGCTCACCGGACTCAGTGGGCTTCGTTTGGTTGTTTTGGTGTTTTTTAAAGGTGTGTGCTGACTCGCTTGAACCTTGGTTGTTTTCTCATGGGAAAATATTGGGAGATAGGATAAAGGATTTGTGACCAAGTAACAAGCATATCACAAAATGTGCTCCACGTGGTCTGTCAGTCGTTCTTGTTGGTTCTTTATAAACCTAACCTACACGTCTGTACGATTGTTATCAAAAATATAGTGAACATGTGGATCATTCTAATGTTTGTTTATTTGCTTGGTTTTCTACAGAACCTTGATCGTCGCTCTGAAATCCAGACGCAGATCGAAAAACTAACGACTGATATTATTAAAACCCAGTCTGCTTCGGTCAGCATGCACAAGGAAGACGCCATCAATCTGTTGTTGGGCTTGGTGATGGAAATTGAACCCCGCATGCATCCGAACTACCGTGTCGGAGCGACTGTTTAACCAGCCTTTTGTCGTGATATTCACTACATTTTGACTTCACTGTTGGCGTGATAAAGTCACGTATATCCTTGCAATTGGGATCTTCGATCTTTTTAGTGCATAATATTCCCACCCTAGTGATTTTGAGTACTTATTTATTGTACCGATTGAGTATATAAAACTTCTGATGATAATTGTCGCTCATTTTGTTTTCTCTTTGCCTCATTTTTGTTCCCCGTCATTCTCATGCCGAGAAACCCTTAGAGAACACGGTTACCGGTGTCTACTTTTCTTCCAAGTCAGTGGCACAAGCTGTCAGATTTAGCAAGTTTGACATTTTGACTTCCCCGCACTCCGGAAAAGCGCAAGGTCAACGCAGGCAACGCTTCGACTTCTGTTCTCTTGCTCATTCTTCCATCTGAGAGCGTAGATCCAGTTGTTTGCTAAGGTCGGTGGGTATTCGAAGTAGCATATATCCATTTAGTACTATTGGTTTCCCAGGGAGCAACTCCCGGATGCGTTGGTGGCTAATCGCGAAAAAGTTGACCCGGGTTTACCGAATAAGCGATCAAGGATGAGCAGCAGTGATGTTTGTGAACGTGGTTCGTTTCCATGTAGCCATCGTTATCCCCCCGTTTTTTATTACGTGTCGTGCTTGATTCCGATCGAAATGCTCGTTACCACCTAACCTCAGTAAGTTCCGTTGGCGGTTCACAGCGCCGTTTATTGACTCATAGAAGCTGTATTATATGTCCCTCCCACCATATTTATGTGATGCGTGTTGCAAAGATGTTTCCTATTCCCTAAAACCCACCACATCTTGGGGGGGATGGAGGGGGTGGACCGGCAACCATGACCTTAAAACCTAGAGTGGCGTAGAATCATAAGATGTCTCGGTAGGTCAGCTTATGCAGTATATGAGAATTCATTTGTCCGGAGATGACTCACTACCGTCGGTTCCCTAAAAAGATGGCGACTGGGAATCGTTCTAACGGATCTTTGGATGCGGTCACCGACTTCAAGCGACCTTTATAATTGAGAGGACATGCCGTGACTTCACCGGGCCTATTGACGCGCCACGAAAATTAGTCAACCAAATGTCGTTGCACCAGCTTGGTTCCCCTTGATTTATTTGTTCAGTTTTGCGAAATGAAATGTACAGATAGTTGGTAGTGTTCTACTGGGGTTTACTCAGACAAAGAAGCACCAAAGTTGGTTGTGCTGCGGCACTTAATACCTTGTACCATTCTTGCTTGCCCAGACAGCTTGTTCGTCATTCTGATGCCCAGCTGTATATAGGCAATAAGCTCAACGGACAAATTCCACAACACGGAGCGGGAACGACTGCTTTTTCGAATTAGTATACGTATGGACTAATGTATGTTATACACGGGCTTGAAAACACATGGTGCCAACACAACAACATGTAAATAAAATTTCATAGAGAGACAGTAAGAGGGTAAATAAAAGAATAAACCACAACAAACCAAGTGTTTTTGCATTTCAACCGAACACAGTTTTTTTCTGTCTTCGTATGTTTTTACGGGACACGACTCCTGCAAACAGACCATACAGCATCCAGGCCATTGACTTCGGTTTTGGACCCTGTCTCCAACCCAAAACAATCCTCTGTTGGGCGGCAACCAGGAAGCGCCAACCAAGGCTAAAGCCGAGGGTAATTTCTCCATACCTCTACGTCAAATCATAGCCTGACGACTGCGTCGCATCTTCCATTCATGCCTAACAAGTGCAAAGTGAGCACGAGAAGGTGAACAATGGGCAGGCATACAAAATACATGTCCAAGACGACGCAGAACGATTATCTCAGGCAGGGCGACTGTCTGCACCTAACACACGACCGCGCATCTTGTATTTGGTCACCCGATGTTCCACCGAGGCACGGGCAATGTTTCGGAGACCAGATCTTTGAGAACAACTTGCTCTTTTACTAGTGTCATTCTTCCTTCTTTAGCTAGAGGGGTGGGGAAAACCCAATCAAATTGTACTTGAAAATGCTCCTTTCAGCCTACAAGATGGCACGGCAAGTTGTAGACAGGCGAATCGTCAGCTTCATAGGTCGTTTCGTTCACACCTAATGTTTGTTACCGGGAGTTTGCGGAAATTTCCTATAAGCTCGTTTAAACCACCAGATCTCACGATCCCTACGGAAGCTTGCATTCAGTTCACTTCTCGTTACGAGCCCGTGCTTTATTATAGTTGCTACCGGCCAGGATAGATTGACGTATGATCAGGTGCAGAGGCTCATCAGAAATCCGGGGTGTCACAACGCGAGGGGTCAGGCCAGAACTCACTCAACCAGCAGGATGGAAGGCATTCTTGATAAGCGACCAGTGTTCATTGATGTCTTGAGGCGAGGGCAATCCTAGCTTTTCAGCCAATGCGCTTCGAAGGATTAATAGGCGAGTTGGGCCAGATAGCTTGTCACAACCTAATCGGCGCTGCACCATGCGTTTTGGCGCCTACTAAAGCAAATGAACAACTTAATGCATACTAACGCATGGTCCGAGTCGAGGTGAGTGCTCCCCTACGACCAGCAGTTTTGTAGATAGCCCTGCCATTTGCAGCTCATAGGGATGCGGTCAATTTGGATCCATCACTGACTTGAAAAGGGCGGACGCCAGGTAGCATGCTGGGGGTTAGAACGTCTGAAACTCGTGCTAGCGAGAAACAGTTGATGGTTTGAACATTAAGCCAACAATCGTTCCCCCTCTTCAGAACGACACGAATCGAGATCAAAGGAGCCTCCTGAGTGCACCTCCTTCGAGGACAGACGACCTACTCTAGCGTTAATGTCCCCTGCTAAAATCCCGATGTCAGTCCGTCTTGCTGTACGTGAGATGTTATGCAGCTTTTGATAGAAAGTATCCTTGGTTGAATCTGGGCTGCAGTCTGTCGGCGCGTACGCTGAGACAAACAAGTTGCGTCTGCCAGAGCGATGGCTATTTACTGTGCATGAGCTTCCAAGTCTCACTGCACATGGCTGGCTGTCGACTGGGATCCAGTCAAGTAGTGCAGCCTCAGTTCTCTCTCTGAGAGCCACAACAACACAAAACCGCACACCAGGGTCCCCAGAAAGACGCAGATGAAAATTCATGGAAGAACTAGATGGGGATGTCAGTCGGTTAACACAGCTGGACTCTTGAATACGAGTCTCTTGGACACAACACATCGATAGCTAGGATCTCCAGTACCCGGAATAAACATCGCTGCTGACCTGTATGTATAACTGTTAGCACTTTGAATGTAGCTAGTTTGAAGGGGCACCGAGGACGAAGAAGTGCATCCGCCAGCGGAATCGGGTTCGGTGAGAATCGGATGCCATCTGAGGAGGAACGCGAGAGAATAGAAGCAGGACTTACTCTAGTGTGAATACCACTATCAAGGCCGATTGCAGTTCTCGAAGAATGTGGAGAAGGAAGTAGGGTAGGAAGAGAAGGAGTAGGATGAATCAGTAGATGAGCAAACACTTGTGCGCGGTGGAAGGTCGGTTTCGCAATCGAGAGAAGAGCCAGAAGGTTCATACGAAAACCGGTTATATTCATGACTGTACATGTTGGTTGTTTTATTACTCGGTCGCCCAGTCCAGAGTAGGCCATTTTATTCGAGGATGCACCTCTAGCCTTTGCGCAGCCAAGCGCTTTCTACAAGGTAGCAGAGTCATCCCAGGCTAGCCGATGATCGGTTGATCAGTTTTTTTTCTGGAAAACTTTGCCGAGATCGACAAAGATAGTAGCCTAGGTGAGCTGTGGATGGGCATAAAAGTATCCATCACCAGCTCATCCCTTGGACAACTAGGCAAAGTCAAATGGAACAAAAGTTTGGACCACTGATGTCTACTTATTGTTGCTAGAATTGGATGGAGTGACCGGATAAGTAATGTGGAGGTCAGGAATCTAGTGTTAGATAGCAATTCTAAGAACGCCTTGTTTCAGCGTATGAAACTCAATGGATTACGCCGGTTGGGTCATGTGTTGCGTGTGGCGAACACCTGTTTACCGTACCCTGCCCTATTTTGGGTTCCTCCCACGGAGTGAAAAAAGCCATTTCAAACGGAACAGAAAAGCTTGGATATCTGCGGAAACTTAACCGGTGTGCTAAGGCTGATGACGCGGAACTGCACAATTCACCCGGTGACCACAATTTCCGCCTGGAAGCTACACGGCCAGCGAAGAGCCACCGAAAGAGATATTAGCATGAGATTGCAGATCTCATGCAAACCGCGGCTTCCGTTGGAGATTTCGGGAAGCTTTTCAAACTCATGCGCTGCTCTTCGGGAAAGGCCCAACCCCCGCCCTGCACACTTCGTGACGGTAGTGGCCACCTCATATCAAGACGCGAACAAAAGCTCCAAACATGGATCTAACATTCCATCCAGCTGCTCAATCGCCCTTCCATCGAGCCTATCTGGATATCATCACCAGGCAACGTGGGACAATACGAAATTGATCTTGAGCCTCACGACGAACTGGAAATCACCTCACTTGTTCAGACGATGAAAAACAAGTCACTCGATGAGGATTGCATTCTACCAAAAATTTCAAATATTGTTCGCCAGCTCAGTTGAGTCCTTTAACTGAACTCTTTCCTCATGTCTGGGGATGCTTGTTCAGAACCACTTATTCGGTTGACTTGAGCCTACCTTATCCACGGCTAATCATCTGGATGGTAGCTGTTCCCTTATCCGCAACTCATGGATGCTCCCGGTAGCATGCAACTCCACTCTGAGTTGACGATCACTGATGAAATGATAATTTTGTTCTATGGTCATTGTTTAACTAGGCTAGTTTAAATTGAACAGTGGTCTTGAGTTCGTCCTCGCTGAAATGGTAATACGCGCGAAGTAATGAGAGTTTCAAATTAGGGATCTGTTCTCGTGCAGGAAATTAAATGAGAATCACATCCGATGAGTCATGCAGGATATGTGAGAAGATTCAGGTTTTTATCCACTACATGGGCGATAGTGTTGCTATGTGTAAGCTTCGTTTTACATCTTCGAAATATAAATTTTCGTCAAAAGGCTGAATTGACCCGAAGCGAAGTCTTGTTTTTGCATGGGATAAATTGAGTGAAGTCGGTTGATTTTCTTACATGGACAGTTGCATATCACCTGATGGTCGTGTATCGGATGAGATGTCCTCACGGATACAGTGTGGTCGACACTTACCAGTATGAAACAGCCGTGACGTCGGTGCGGCATTCATTTACTGATCAAGACCGCAATTCCGCTATAGCCATAAGGTCGGTAGTGTTGCCCGTCTGATAGATATGGTCGTTGATAGTTTAAGATATGTGGATGTTATTGCTGCTTGAAAACTGCTGTTTCCATAGCACTGGTGGAGTATGGTGGGAGGATTGTATTGACAATAATGAGGTTAGACACAGGGTATTGGGCAGGCGCTGAATTCGAATAGATTAAAGCAGTTGGGATGTTTATCAAGTTTCCCAAATCTACTCCCTCGATATGTGGCCTGCTCCGGGGCGATAGACAACAATTCGCTGTTGCCTAATCCGTTACCACACTGATCTGCCGGGTCCTTGTATAGTGCCGGCCCCCCTCTTCCCCATATAGTAGGCCCTAATGGCTATGCGGCACGCTCTTTCTACTAAATTCTCGCTTGAAGAATGCCAAAAAATGCCAGGTGTTAAGCGTGGAAGAAGAACGACCACCGGGGTGTCATAATAGGTTCTTTAGTTCATCTGAGTTTGGGTCCTAGACGATCACTGATAGTTGGGGAGGATCGTGTGGAACATGAAAAAGCGAGAATATCTTGCTTTTTGTCCCCACGTCTTGTAGTCTACATTTCAAAATAAGAGTCTGGAGGCGGTGTGCGAAAGACGGGGAGTGTATTTCTTAGCCAGTTTACAAACACTGCTACCATAATTTGAGTGTTTCGTTGACTACTCTAGAAGATACCACATATGGTGAGTACAAATCTGTGCACCGATACCGAACATCAGTCGAATGTGATTCGTTGGAACAAGGGTTTCCGGACGGACGTGAAGGAAAAGCCAGTTGTTGACGTCACTATCGGCACCCATGACTCACACTAGTATCGCGAACCATGATGGGATTTTGCGCGAGTGTCCTCGACTCAAATGTGGTGTATCTCACATTCTCAAACACCCAAGGAGTCGTTGTGCTATGATGTATTATATACTGTAGAAGCACAACGGCGCATTATTGGCCGCAGCTCTTCTTCAAGGCTCTGAGTTATTCTCTGTCAAGTTGGGTGTCTCTTGGACTGGTCTATTGTTTTGCAGTCATTGTTAGACCAAAATATCATTCATACTCATCAGGTCGCGTTATCTGACCACTGGTGATCGAATGGTGTGTGCTCCTATCCATCGGTTGGTTTGTTTGAACTTCGTACTGCTTGCGGTTTACAGCCCAGAATTGAAATGTCACGATTTACTTATGTAGGAACCGAATAAGGTGAGATCTACTGCCACAGGATTATGCAAAATACCCTTGAGAAGAGGTCAAAATCATCCATGTCGTGTTATCTTCATACTACACACATAACTCGAGACTTGTGGAATTATTTAGAAAAAACTTACCCAGCATTTTCCGGTGGGTTTGCGTTGAATTCGATTACAAAAAGCCACAAGACTTAGGCAAATAAGTTAGTAAAGTATCGATAATAGCACTCCACTTTAGATTTGAATCGAAAGACGTCCACTTCATCGGATACAGGGTATAGATTATTACTGTTGTATATTTTTCACACACCTGATCAGAGACTTGGCGCCGACCAATCCATGGCGAAAAAGAAAGTGCGAAACAGGGAATGAAGTTTGTGTAGGGTTCACCATATATATATATATATTATATATATATATAATTATATATATATATATATATATAATCTTCATGTATTACCGTCAAAATCGGCATTAAAAATCATGGAAACATTGTAATGTTGTTTGATCTTTGTTAGGAATCATCAGGAGTGCACATCCATCGCAATCGAACTAGGACGCGAACCCGGGACGAACAACAGTGAGTCAAACGCCATGGGGATTAAGTTAGCCGGCTGATTCTCAACGGCTCATCGAATATCAACACTACATTATGGTGTGCCTAAATACGTGACTGGATTTTCCAGGCCACAGACTTTTAAACGGACAAGATCAACGACTTCTTGGTGAGGAGCTTTTCTGTAGGAAGGAAAAACATCAGGGCTGAGCCGTACAAAGCGTTTGACTCATGACGGTTCGTCCAGGATTCGCGTTCTAGTCATGGCGGGATGGATATGCATTGATGATAATTCATAAAATGGATGAAACAATAGTGCAGTGCTTCCACGATTTTCACTGGCAAATTGAATGTTGACACTGCATGACGAATCAGTTGTAAATCCAAACCAAACCTCATAATACTGATATATATATATATATATATATTGTCGGAAATGCAAAGGATTTGAAACAGTATCTAGTGGTGCGGACAATGAGCCGCTGTAAAGAAACCGAATGGACTGCTTACTGGTATTTGCAGTCGGTAAGCCGAACCAACATACAATCCATGACGATCTTCACAGGCCCCAAAGTAAAACCAAAGGCATCGTTTGTACAATTTCAGATTCTTGGTGTTTTCATCTTATGGATATTTGGTGTAATAAACAGTTCCTCTTGTCATTTCATCTAGTTTGCAAGAAGAGAGCAACAGGAAACGGCAGATTTTCGCCAGTCAATCGTTTTTCGCATGATTTGACTATTGTCACTGCCTATCTACTACTTTGGTTCGTTTCAGGAGCACAAATCCGATTTGCATTTTAAATGCACTCGGATTGCCGAGGCATTGGGAAAAATGCATCAGATCACAGTGAATCAAGATGCCGTGTGTCTGCTAACCGAAATGTTATTCCGCTACTGTCAAGTTCTGGCTACGGATCTTGAATGTTTCGCCAAGCATGCCAAACGAACAACTGTGACGGTGGATGATGTGCTCTGTTTCGCCCGCCGAAATCCAAAATTGGTAAGTCTCCAGGACAGTCGTAATTTGTCCATCCTAATAAATCCTCCCAGTTTTGTGCGTGTGCTTGCTAAGTAGGTGATCCCTGGACTCCACAATGAAACATTCAAGCTGTCATTTTTTGTCGAGCTTTTGGCGTTATATTGTGGCGGAGACAAAACTACCGCTTCTGGTGATAGAAAAACGAAGTGTTAGTTTCAAACACATCCTTTCGTTCTAGCATCTAATCACGACTACTAAGAGTGTTAATGTTCTCTACCAACCATGTTACACAGACAACCACTTCGGAATACTTGCAGATCAATGCTCAATTCTTTTGGATCCTGTTCAGCTGTTCTGCTCTCTTCTCTTGGAAAACGACCAAGGAGGTTAATCAAATGACTAAAACCAGGTTAGTTGCTGTGTCATTGGAATAGTGGTTCGTATATTAGATGTACACTTACTTAATCCGTGTCTGAGGGTGATGTCCTGGGTAGCTCAGAGGTAGAGTATCTGCCCAGCTGACGGTTCCATTTAACCGTGGTTCTCAATGGACAATCGGTTTTGTGCAGTTGAAGCATGGGTGAGCTTTCACACCTGTGGAAAACTGTTCATAGTGTTTCTTGTCCTCTTTCACCCTTACTGTTTCCGTCCTTCGTTATGGTTCTGAGAGCACATGACCTGTGTACAGATTTATCCGTGCATTTTTATATTTCACGTCTCCCGATAGACTTTTTTATGAAATTTACTGTATGAGTGAAATGGAAGGGATATGCCCCACGGCCACCACTGGGGCACGCTACACGAGGGAGGGGAGAACGGCATCCGTAACCCTAAAATTTGGAGCGGTTCTTAACCACATGAGGTCCCCAAACGTTAAGCTTGGTATCGAGCCGGGCAATCACCAAGATGACTGGCAAATCTGGGATGCAAACCCGTGAACTTTTTGGGATGAAATGCTTAGTCTAGTTGGCTATTACATCGCCCAGGTCACTTTTTGCGATTTTTTACCCATTGGCCATATCATGAATCGACTTCATAGACTCACGTTCCAATCATCAGCTATTTCATAATACGGTGTACATCAAGTGAGCCGACCTGTGGGCATGCGCAACACATGACTTAACCACACTAACGTATTTGAATTCAGTGATTGTTCCAAGAATTGTGTTCTGGTGCTCAATATCCTGCAATCAATCTCTGAGTTTTTGATGTGGTTACTCCACCGCACTCGACACTACGAACATACCGGTGGTCTTTTCCTATCTTCCTTCCGCGAGCCCCGTTTTCGAATCTCATAGGATGTCTTTATTGAACATCCGATCTTTGATGGTTAATCAGATATTATGGCGAAACCGCAAATTCCTCAAATTGGCAAAGGTCATCCGGATCTTCTGAACACACAAATGCACTTTGTCTGATTTACGACTACGCGGTGAAAATTAACTGCTTGATTACCACAACTTATCTACTTTGTGAACTCCGTCTCAATTCAGTCGTGTTAAACCCTCCTTTCCTCATTGTATTTTTATCAGTTCTGCTGCACTATTCCCTCTGCACTATTCTTGTTGATCTATTGAATTTTACGAACAGCGGGCGACGCAACTGGCAGTAGGTTTTGCCCGCGCTTCTGGGTGTCCACGAAAAATACTGCGTCTCGCAACAGTGGCGAAATCTGATGGAGCAAAAGTGCCAGCTCCCTAGCTTTAATGTGAGTTAGATACGTCAACATCTGCAGCGTCAAGAGACGACGAGCCTTAAGAAGGAAAGCGAAAACCGATAGGTTAAGGTATCTGAAGAACTGGAAATGGCAGCTGCTTCAGGCAACCGTCAAAAAATGTTTAAAAATAGGCGACACCAGTGAGTGACGAACTTCGATTGGTTAGATTTGAATGCTCTAGAAATGGAAAACCCCTTCAGGACAGACGGGAAAGGTTCGGTTGTTGGACTGAATACTTCAAAGAGCAGTTTAGCTGGCTGCGCTCTCCGGCGTCGGCAGCTGCGAATCCTTGGGAAGTGTCTCTTCACCCTCCAACGGAAGTGGAAATACAGTCAAACGTTCTATTTCTGAAGCGAGGAAAATCAGCCGGTCCCGACGAATGCTCTTGCGTTCTTTTCAATTTGGGTGGAAGACCCTGATAAAGGCACTTACCTCCTTGTTCCGTAATATTTGGGACGAGAGCCTCACTCCGCTATCATGAGACCAGTCACTGATTGTGCCTGTTCTCAAAAGGGGCACACGCGGTGACTGTAGCAATCATCGTGACATCAGTTTGATTGCAATAACCACCAAGGTTTTGCTTTCGAAGCTGCTGCGTCGTCTGACATCGGTCGGCCTGAGCAACGTCCGTGGACAGCAACCCATATTTCACCTTTGTTGAGGTTACGTCTACCAAACGTTTGCCCTTTGACAGCTACTGGAGCCGCGTCATGCACACTGCCCGTCAGTCATTGTCTGCCTCTACTTTAAAGTCACCTTCGGCTCAGTAGCCCGAACACCGCCATTCAGTGCTGCCCACCGGAAGGGTTTGCCAGAGAAGTCCACTGATCTGTTGCGCGCAGTGTACTGGATTACTTGGAATATACGATTAACCGTTAGGCGCATTTGACCATCTCTACGCCCTTGTTCAACGTCTTCATTTATGAGTTAATGCAGGATGCTTTAGAGAGTATTCAGGATGTAATCGTATAACTGGCGAATAGGAGAGAACTTGTATGACCCAGACCGCACAGACGACCTTGTGCTGGTTGGAATCCGTGGAGCATGTCTAACGTGCACTAAACATGACTCACGAGGGCTTCAGTTTCATTCGTGATGTGCTTTGCACTTTCAAAGTATAAAACACTTTACAGACCAGACGCCAGTGGTATCGAATTTGGCACTCGATGTGGAGCGACTAACCATTGTTTACCTTTTCAGCCAAATCAACAACCGCTCGATGAAACATGGTAGCGTGATAGTAGAAATGAGAACGCGCATATCCGAAGCTGGAGTGGCGTGCGCTGAATTGAACCACCCATGGCATCTGCCTGATATTTCGTTGGAGTTAAAAGGTCGTCTGTGCTTGTGCCGCGGTACGCTCAGTTCTTTTATGCGATTGTGAGACATTGAGTTTACTTGCTGAAGAGAAATCGTGAACAGTGGAGATCTCGTTATTTTCTGTCCATTTCGAATGATTTGGAAAGTGGGTTCATCCAGTTAGATGCATTCCATGCCTCGGTTATTGCAGCTTTCATTTCTCGCTGCTGTCTATCAGCTGTGTTTATTCGTGTTGTCTCTGACAGCTTGTAACTCGATGAGAAAAACAACGGGTATTAGGACTTACCCTGAGGTTTAAAGCTGTTCGATAATGATGATGATCCTGCCGACGGAAGCGTTCCCAGTGAACTGCTATTGCAAATGTGAATACCTGGGGTTCAGTCGGGTCCACCGCTCTTTGCCAAACTCCAAAGGTTGGCTTAATCCTGGCTTCACACCGACCACTTGCGGTGTACGAAGCACGCGGCTGGATGTCCACCTGCCTGTGGAGTGTGGGGAAAGTACCCAAGATGTCTGATCTAGTTTGGAACGCTTGTGGACTTAGGAATCAGTTCCCAAGGCGTCGCGCCACGTATTTCATGTCTTGAAGATCGGACCCTTTAATCACAGGATTGGTTTAGGAGTCCATAATTCAGCCTTATTCTTCGAGTAGTACGAAGCCCGAAGATAAATCATGTGCCAAGATGGATAATAGATGGAGAGAAAGTGAAATGTGAAAGAATGGGAATATATGCTGAGTCCTACACAAAATTGTATTTTCCTTCAGTTTGTCAATTTTCTTTCCTTTTCGACACTGCTACTGATGACAGATTGTCTACCCACGGGTCCGAGATATACCATCATCGTGTGTTGGTGCTTATACCTGCCCTCTGACCGAAATAATCGCTCTGCATTGTGTCCAGTCGCTTGGAAACAACAATTGCGAATATCTTCTCAACGTCTACTTTCAACCGTTCTTCTTGCAC
>LUCM01003296.1:8533-19452 GCA_008360955.1 Fasciolopsis buskii | reverse complement strand
TAACTCCTTTCTCTTTAAATACCCAGCCTTAGTTTCATTTATAAAAAAAGAAAAAACCTGCCCCACGTGCACACAGGACGATGTGTTCGCCTCTGCAGATGCACACAAGTCACATTAGTACTTTCATAAGCAGCCACACAGTTAATGAAAGCAAGTCAAGGCGTTGAACGAATGACGAAGCGCCTAGCGAACAGGTCTTCTGTGATTGTTTACGCATAAACCCACAAATCCCCGTGTGCATTGCTTATCCTCACTGTTGTTTTATTTAGGTTTCAGCAAAAAATCAAAATGGACCTGCGACAGGTTTGCATTGCAGCTCCTCCTAAACGTTGGGGGAAAACAGGACCAAACCCCAGCAGTTGCGATAAATAAAACAACGGACGGAAAATTAAGGTGAGGCGGAGAACTATGGAAAGTACTTTATTAGGCTCAACCAATTCCTCTTGTTAGAAGAAAGAAAATGTCTCCGCTTGGATCGGGTTTGACCCAGCAGCCAAAGAACACTCGGGCTGACGAGGAATGGGGCCTACCTTTCACAATGGATATTGTATGCATCAGCCCAGACCGGACCCTGCGCGAAAGGGGAAACCCCACACGCGCCCTTGTCAGGTGAATAAGCGGTTTGCTACTTGTTTGGGACGGTTTGGGGGAAGTCAGCTCATCGGACTATCCCACTATGCCTCACCACCACCCCTCTATTTTTTGAACATGCCCCCTGTTTCCCCAACCGCACACCTGGTATGGGGTATTGCTGACATCTTTTGACCAACTGCCGTCGTTCTTCTTTCTTAATTATTCATGCAAGCTTATCGAAGCCTCTATGTGGTACAAGCTTCTATCGTCCTGTTCAAACACAATTTACTGATCCCAATATTCTTATGCTTCTCCCTTCTCTTCTTGCTACGATTTCTCTTAACAAGTCCTGTCCCAGCATTCAGCCCACACTGCCATTTGCGACCCATTCATTTATGCCCATTCTTAGCAATTGGAATTAGTAGACATCGGCGGTAGATCACATGATCAGTTATGACTGACTCCCTATAGCATCTACACTGGGCCAGAAGAGTTCCACGACCAAAACAACTAGTGACTTTATTCCCTAACCATTGCGCTGGCCGTCCTATCAGACCACTGTAATCTGCCATCTGCAAAAGATGTACGGAAGATTGAATAAAGAAACGCGTTTCGAACAAGGACATAATAAGCACGAGGACTGACTGAGCCATTGTCCTCTAGGTGTTGAAAGCAGCCGATGTTTGTTTGCACACGTCCGTCCAACGGGAAACTACCCCCTGCGTGTTTCTAGACAGTTTGTCTGGTCCCGTGTAATCTTCATAAGAAACTGACTGTTATTCACTGGCTGTCCAAATTTTTTGTTACTAACGCTGAAACACCAGCTGGAACGAAATTCCAGACTGTTGCCCTCTCTCCGGCTCTCTCCAGGGCTCGCCAATGACCACAGATGCAACCAAAACTATCACAAAGCTCCACTCCACCCTTTGCACTGGTTGTCTATCCCCGTTAGGAAGCTGCTATCCTGATCTGACGCATCAGTGCCTGACCGCGCTAATGACCGCCTCGGGTGCCTCATCTCAGATGGACCATCACGATTGTCCAAACAGTTACTAACACTACTGAAATGCCGCGCAACCCCCAGCCTCCAAACCCATACCGCCACAGGCCACCACAATTTCCAATATTAAACAAAAACAACACACAGGTCATTCATGAAAAGTGTACTCAGTAATTGATTGTAAATCTTACACGTACCCGTTTACTTCCCGCCACACATCACAAACCGCTCCCAGCCGCGCAAGTCCAGTGACCATTTTTGTAAGTTCCATTGTCTCTCTGTCTACAATTCTTCACACGTTTTCGTCCCGTAAAATGTTTGATTCAACCTTCAAAGTGTCCTGCTGTTTCATTTTAAGCATTATTTTGACTATTGATTGTTGTTGCTTACCATCCTCCATCCACCGCATATGATATCCAGGTTTGATTTTCCACTTCTTTCTCATCCCCTATACATCCATATTTATCTTCATCTCTACCATATTACCTCCTGATTTTTGATGAACTTGGCCACTTGACAACACCCACCATTTCCTCCCATCCAAATTATGCGCCGGCGATGCGCACCTTTGATGCGTTTGAACATGGATTGATTCGCAGTGCGCGAATCAGCCCATAAAGCTTCGGCGATGGATCTTCTAGCTCCGATATGACGCCCGAAAACCCTTGATTAGCCCGTCTTATTGCAGGTTATGTTCGTGAGAGCACAGAAACTGCATCTCCACGACTACATTTTTGTTTTACGATTTCCACTGCACCATCTGTGTGTAAATTTGATCTTGCCTTGTGCATGACTCCCGAATTTCGAGTACTATACCCATTATTATTATTATTGCTTGCACGACCAATGAGCAGAGTTAGATCTCATGCAATAAATGGCTTTGACGTATATCTTTTCCTGTTAAACAGAACGAAAGCCTGTCGTGACTTAATTGGGACATCCGCGATCGTGAACTGCTTGTCTTCTCTTAGCCCAGAGGGCTTTTGTCGGTAAGAGGTGGGCTCTTAGCAACATGCTGTTTAGGTTGCATTTTATTAGTAACAGCAAGTCAATATTCTAAGATGAATGCGCGAGGACACGGTGACGATGATGAAGGCCGTTTCCTGTAAACAAACGAAAACTGTTGTGCGGTATGTCTCCAGGTGAGAAAAGAAGGTGATTATCTGCGGGCATTCGTTTCTACGCTCCACATTCTTGTTTGAACTGCAAACGCTTGCAACTCGCGCTCTCTCTCTCCGCCAGGATCAGATGAATTCAGCTGTATTTTGTTATTTAGCCAGATCCATGTGTCCGGACCTGGAGGCGATACATGCCCACCAGAAGAATGTATTATCGAAATAGTTTTGAACGCTGTAGTGAGGTTGATTCAGATTTGTCCATTAGCAGCTGGAATGCACTTTCTCAAACATGCAGTGGTAATTGGATGGAATACTTTGACTTTAGGTGACATTTATGCAAACGCTGTTTATAATTTTGGGTCAGAATTTCACAGCAACGGGGGTAAGGTGCGTTTGAATGCCATTACGCAATCGTTGTATCACTAACAATAGAAAACCGTTTTCGGAGATGAGTTTTTCTTGCTCTACCTCCCGTTTGCTGCCCAAAAGAGATTACCGGATGGCCAAATTATGACTTATAAAAGATAAAGCAGAGGCAGACGCCATTTTCCACGTATGCCACTGGAAGAACCCCATGGGCACTTATGGCCCTTGGGGCCGCACGTCATTCTCGTTTCACTTCTGGAACGAGTACTTCCCGTGCTTAGCGATGGAAGGGTCACTATATGTTTTGATGTGGTACTCCTGCCCCGCAGATTGCTTTTACTTCAAGGTATCTCAAATAAGTATACTTATTCTCCCGGTTTCAATACGTGACACATACTGAACGGCTCATTTCTGGCTTCGATAAGAGCATTCTGCAAAATGTGCCAAGATCTGGGATATACTGAATCTAGATCAGGGAGAAAGTTAAGGCCCATTCTGTTCTAGAGGAGCGAACACGAAACACTCCGGACTTGCATAGAGGTACCAGAGGAAAAGGTGGCTCACCTGAGATACATCATTGAGGGGTCGTGCAGATAACCGCAGCGACCGTCCAGTCCATTAAGATATCAGAGCGAATTGTCCTGGACGCCAGCAAAACGATGCATAAAATCAGCTTTTCTGTAAGGAAGGCAACTTCTTTGAGGATCCCGGTTCTACTGAAAATGCCATCAGTATCAGTGAAGCTCTGTAGCTCGATGTCTCAAATCCAGCTATAAATCTGCCTGCTTGCGAAACCCAATGAACGGAATGCAATTGCTAAACGCCCAAACGTGGTCCAGATGGAGTTGATCAGCAATTCAGAGCACGACTGGCCCAAACCTAGACTTCTCACCTTCCCGATGGCGCTTTGAAGCCTCAAAGCGAGGCGCAGCCCAATCTGATGCGAAACCCAAGGAAGAACAAGGTCGCTCCGCAAATACTGTAGCTTTGTTCACGAGTAAGGAATTATACATACAGCGACCGTGCATTTGATAGTGGGCTCCAGTTAATATCCAATCAAAGGGTGATCAAAATATAACGAACACGCTGGATGAAACAGAATAGTTAGAAAATCTCCGTCCCTTGGCTCAAGAAAATCGAAGGGATTCTGCACGCTTGATCTAGTCTAACAAATGCTTGTCTCGGCGTGACAGCCAAAAGGCAGTGCGAAGGACTGGACGTTTATATTCATGATACTGAAGACGAGTCAGCTGTTGCTGTCATCCACCACTTTACCAGAGAAAGCTACGTTCACAGAAAAGGGCAAAATAACATCCGCATTTTCCAGGAAAACCGGCATTCCATAAACTTCAGTTCGCATTAACAGGGCAGCCCACCACCGAGAACTAAAACATTTTCTGCCCCACTTCACAGCCCCATCCGATTTAAAAAGATTATAGCCTTAGACGGGACACCACTCTAACTCTCTTCCGCAATCCGGTCTCCTCAAGAGCCTCCCATTCCTCATCAGCCCTTGCTTTCTTTTCGTTCGATGTTCGCGCAAACCTAGTCCCCGGAAGCGCAACAGAAGAAAGGCGGCTGATGCCCAAGCCGAATAAAAAACAGCTCGGCACAAAGTGAAACCCAGTACCTTCCCATAACACACACTCAAAGCAGCACTTTGGAACAACTCTACTGGAATCTCTTTTGTATCTTCCGCTAACTGCATCTATATCAACTGGTCGAGTATCCTGAATACAATAACAGAATCCCGACAGTTGGCACGTGAAGGCAGACTTTATCGTGTAGCTTCCACTGAGTTGTGGCTTCCTTCAGACATGCTTCAGGGAGAGATAAATATCAAACATTTCTCCACCGTACGAAAGGACTCACTTGAACATAATGTAAGCGGAGTGTTATTATATCTCATTACCACTGTTCCATCTTGCCCTTTTATGTCAGAAATCCCTCGTACAGACGCATTGTGGATCTAGTTCAGCATGTAATTTTTGGAACTTATGGTGGGTATAAACTAACGGCCAACATAAGTCAAAACTGCAGACTCCTTGGCAAACGTGGAATAGGTAAACAGTTTGTGCGACAGCTGACACCCTTCTTACCTTGCTCTGAGGGAGTTGACCTTGCGCCCTGTTGACTGGATGGAAGGTAGCTCAAAGGACCTATTCGGCTGGGCGTCAATTCAAGTGATCACAGGAGTGTCCCGGTATCAACTTGCTGACGAATCCGCCAAGTGCCGAGCAAAACAATCCTTCATTCCTAAACTTTGTGCATTTCAGTTAAGGCTATCAGGTGAATCCGTCCATTAGGCTAAACCCTTTATTTATGATGGTGTTCCCCCTCTCGACTACATCCTTCTTTGACCCACATATAATTCACAAAGCAAAATTCTTCGTTTCTTCAACAGCAATGATTCTCGGGAACTGCTTCATTTCCTGGCCTACCAACTAAGGACCATGAATTGGAACTCAAACGTGGTTGCCTTCAACCATTGCACCGGGAACTACATCCAACAGGCCGACCACCCGTTTGTACCGAGGAAAAGTATCTCACAAAAAGACAAGCCACAATTCTTTCACCGCATTGGGGTCCTCGTGGGTCAGCGCTCCGAATAGGTTGCTAGGTCTAGGTTCACGGATCTAGAGCCACGCTTATTCGCAACCACTTAAAAACGAGAATAAGAGAGCGGCCACCTCTCGAGATGGCTCAGACTTGCTGTTCTTTATAAATTTTTGTGACGAAACCAGGCGCAATGTCTCTTGTCCGCCAGCTTGGTAGTGGTTTCCCGGGAACCCCTCATTCATATGCGGCGGGTAAATTTAAGTTTCATATCTGGTCGATGATCATGAAGCCCCTTGTTTCTATCTACACTCGGCTGCCAATAATGATTGCTGTCATCAGACTAAACAGGTGACTATCTCCTGATAGGGAGTGGAAAGTGTGCTTTTTGAGTTAAAGCCCTTCAGCTTAACTGTTCCGGATGACATTCTTCTGGCATTCTCAAGGAAGCCCTGGCGCATTGTCAGAAACCTCTTTTCTAACTGTTTACAATCGGGTGTTTTCTCCATGTCGTGGAAGAAAGCAATTGTAGGCCGAATTCGTAATATATGGGATAGAAACGATCAGGCTTGCTGCAGCCCCACCATTCAGATTGGCGTTCCCAGCAAAGTCCTTGAGCGCAGCTTGAAACGTGCCATCCTTTTGTTTCCACGAGACAGCGATCTCCTCCCTCCTCACCAAAACGGCTGGGCCACAAACATGCTGCCTCTCATGGACAGCCTGACACAGGCATTCGATGACCGGATGGTGTCACACGCCATTTTCATTGACTTTGAAAATGCCTTTGACCGGGTCCCCCACATTCCTCTGCCATATGGACTGGAGCCTTATGGTATTCTGGAGAGATATTAACTTACTGGTCGCTCCTCATTGGCAAAGCGGGTTTTCCACTGTCCGATCTCTGACCAATCTTGGACGGAGTGCCACGGGGATCGGTATTTGGCCATCTTCTTCTCGCTTTTTGTAGAAACGACCCTCCTCGTAGCATCACAGGGAACAGTGTTATGTACGCCGACGGTGTCACCATCTGGGGCAACGAACCCGGCGTAGTGCAGTCGGCAATGGATCACGGAAAGTATTGGTCCCTTGGCTAGAGCTTGCCGATCAACGATGGCAAGTGTGCAGCAACGCCGTTTGACAATGCTCCGGCTCAACGCTTTTGGACTATTAGAAAAACTCAGATCCGGAGTGGTAAGCTGCATAAAACCTTAAGTATCTAGGTAAATATAGCGTTATTTTTCTCTCATCACCAACAACTAACGAGCGAAATGGCTTTCCGTGTCACTTACTTGGTAAAACGTTGCTTTTCAGACACCCACGAAGATTTCCAGGTTCTTTGTGGCACCTGTATTCTGCCTATGACTGGATGCGGCGGTCAAGCTGTACATTTGGCTCCCACCGGGGGCCGCAGTATTTGCGGGTGAGTACAGAAGAAGGCTACGAAAATAGTTCAAGGCCTTTCTGGCACTGCATACGTCGAATTCTGGATGATCATGATATGTACTACCTGGAACCTCGTGGAATAAGCGTTGACTCATTCAGCATGTTCAATCTGTTTGCCAATTGTCTTGTAGATGTTTTTAACGCTTTCCGGTCTGGGTCTTGCCAGACGCATTCCAAAATTGTGTTCAGGCCCCATTCTAAAATAAACGTGCGAAAAACGTTTTCGCGCAACGCATGGCATCCCTTTGCAACGGTTTACGCCAAGAAGTCATTGGGGTGGCGAATAAAGAATGTCTAAAATTAAGCCCAGATTAGTTTTAGGGTATTCACCACCTCAGACCACCTCTGCCGTCCTCCCGAAAATTGGAGTAATGGAGGCAAAGCAAGAATCATCCGACGAAAGAGATCGCCTGGGGGAATTGGCTCTGCGGCAACTGTGACTGAATGACTGGCCGATAGTTCTTCTGTTTATGCATACACATATTTGCCTGTATCCATGAGGGATCCTCCTGTTGTGTGGCAGAGCCAAAGAATCCATCTCACCGACGTCCGTGCTTACTGATTTGGGCCTTCTCTGAGCTATGTTTGGAGGTCCTTCGCGGCAATCCGCACTGCGGCAAACTGGAAGCAGTGGCACCGTGTTCATCCGGAGGGATCTTCTTCGATAACATGGCTCCCGTCATTTCCACCCCGCTAAGAACAACCAATCGCCGCAGTTGGTGTGTATACCTTCGACATTTACGATGTGCTGTCGATGGAGGAAAGAAAAATAGAAAAGGACAAAATTAAATGGAGAGCCTCACCAAAAGAATGCCTCTCTCGGAGAAATGCGAGAAATAAACGGAAAAGGAAAGCAAAAGACAGAAACGGAGAAAATAATGGAAAAAACGACAGAATGCCGGCAGCAGAAAAAAGACCGTGGTTACCGTGATCGAAAGAAGATATGAGAGCGAAAAGCGAAGTAGAATGCCGTTTCCAGCACAACACAAAGACAGACAGAAACAACCCTAACGAAACAATGAAGGAAACTGAGTTGAAAAAGACGAAAAGGTGAGGAATGAATAAAGAGGAAAGATAGTCGACGGCAGCCTCCAAAGCATACATGAACAAACAAGCGCGAACAAACAAAGAGTGCACCATACACAAACCCATGCACGCCATGTATCTCTGCAGGCCGCTCTCGGGAGTTTTCGCGGTCGTGAGGCCGTTTGGTATCCCGTTAAGCAAGCGGCAGCCACTACCAGTTGTCGCGATGATTGGCCACACATCTTCTTTCTATCCTATTTTTCTCTTTTTCTCCATTGCCTGACAGTCGCAGTCTCATTTACTCACTCGTTTTCGACCCTCAGCTCTCTGGTTTTATCCAGAGTACGGCAAGTCCGAAAGAGCTTATTGCAGTCGGAATTCATCATGGAAGATACTATTGCATGGTTTCAATGCACTTCAGGTCACTGCAAAAAAGTACTGGTTAGTGAATTATGACCGTACGGTTGGCGACAGGTATTAAAAACATAAGTTGATGTTAGACAGGCAACCCACCTTCAGCCAGAAGCACAGTCACATTTGATTCGCAATATCCCTAAATTCCAGACTTAGTCCCCGAGCAGAATTTTTCCGGACCCTGGTCTGTTAACAAGCCGTAAGCCTACATCCTCAATCTGGGCCACCAGAAAACCATGGGTCATTAGCCTGCCAAACTTTGTGAAACCGCGTGATAAAAAACAAAAAACGCCAGAAAATGTGTTTGCGTTCTTGTAAATTATGTTTTTTCTTCTTCTACTGGTACTGCGTTGCCGCTTTGTATATAGCGGAACTCTCATATAGTGACCTTCTGTCGCCGTGAGAGTGAGACCAGTATTCTACCTTTTCCTTGCAGAAACCAGGCCGCTGGAACTGAGCGTGTGAGAAGCCTGAGAACAAAATACAGTACAAGACTCAGAGTGTAATGGGCCCTGTCTTTGAACCTTGAAACTTATCGAAATATTATGACACCCTTTCCGTCCTGTTCCAACTGAACTAAACTGGTTCAGCGGGCGCACTTCGCTACGTGCGTTACGCCGTCCTAAAGTGCTGTAGATTCCGATTGTTTCCTCATTCGGTTTGCTCCCACATTTCGATCTGCGATGTTATGTATTTTATTAATGTTAAAATAAGCATCGTGAATGATTTTTATGTCAGCTACGGTCGAATTTTCTGCTTTTTCTGTAACTCGAGTGCATTTTTTATTGAATTTTTAAACATTTGTTCATTGACCCTGAGTAATAGCCACTCCCGAAGGCCCCTCGATTTTGTTTGTCTTGGAATGTGTTGGAAGTTCCCAATTGTGCCTCTAGAAGAGGCTTGGTATGCGACCGCCAAACTCGTCTCTAATTTGATTTTTGAGCCACGGTTGATAAAGTCCCTTTAGTCGGCAGAAAAGCCAACAGCCAGATGTGAGGAATATTTTGTATATTTCGTAGAAGCGAACTTGTGCGACAATACACGCGAAAGCAAGCGATAGCAGATGCCGAGCGACGAGCGTGATTGGAAAGCGAGAACTCGAAAGTGTAGCACGGCTGAGAAAGATACAGACTTAGTGTGCAATTAACAACCGTACGCCTGCCAATCTAGCACTTTATATCGAATTCTCTTAGTGTCAATATCAAATAGGAGCAAACTGTAGGTAGTTCGCGTGAAGGTTAGGTCCGTAACCGAAACCCATCCGGGATGGAAGCGTAACGTGGACCGGCTTCGGGCGCCATGGTTGCAGGTCGTATGACAACCACGCAGTTTCGGGGTTGTTTTACGTAGGAGACCCTGATTGAAGAAAGAAGAGACTAAAATAGATTGGGAAATTTCTCCGAAGGCACATAGCCAGTAAGAAGACAGGGAACCCAATTCTGATGTTAGAAATTTTGCCTCATATTTGCAAATGTGAGACCAGCTGGCAGTATTGAGCTCAAAAGGAATGACATGCCCACGATCGACACGAGTGTGCTCCAATGTCTTCCAGAAATTGGCAATGAGAGGTGATCGTTGATGAGCAGAAAACGGCATGAACCGGGTGGAAAAAATCCTGCCGTGTCTGTTTTTCGGCCCTCCGTATGGTATTCTGGGGATCGGTGGCACCTTGGATTTTTCCCTATGGCACTTATTCAGTACAAAAAGACGAATGATTGCTCACGGATGGATGGTTCGATTGAGTGTTGTTGATATCCGTAGGAATTTCATTTAGCTGCGCCGTTTTATAAGCTAGGCTGATGTCAGGTTGACATGGATCCACTACCAATCCGACCTACGTAAGAAGTAGGACCGGTTGCCGAGACTACCTTTTTGAGTAAATATATAAAAGGATTAGAGTGCATTGCGATTGCTTCACAAATTGCTGTAACCGAAATTCCCTCATGGAGATACTATCTATGGGGATTCGTTGAGCGTGCTGACGCATGCAACGCATCAGTTGCGAGGGCTTTTGATCACAGAGAGCCATCTTCCTGAGAAGCTGCTTACAGGGTTGTCATCAGAAATCCCATACAATCCTGGATGGTCTGGCGTAGAATCTCATAGGGCTCTTGTGCGGAAGGGTCTGAGGTGATAGTGGCCATAATTTCTAACGTTATGTCTGTGCTTTCGACTCCGTGGATAGACTGTCCAGATCGGTTGCTCGGTTTGGCATGTGCTTTGCACGTTCAGAGTGCAAAGTGCTGTTACAGGACTGGACGACAGCAGCCCTGAACTTGATACTGGATGGAGAGGAAACAACGACTGTGGACCGTTTCACTTACCTTGGTAGCTGCGTGTCCAACGATGGTAGCTCGGGATTGGAGGTAAGTATGCGTATATCCAAGGCTCGAGTAGCTTACGCTGGATTGAAGCACTTGTGG
>LUCM01003295.1:14115-55852 GCA_008360955.1 Fasciolopsis buskii | reverse complement strand
ATCTTATCCCATTCGACTTCTATCATCTACATTTGCTATGCATCATCCTTGTAAAAATTTGATCTTGCCTTGCGCATGCCTCTCGCAAATCGAGAAATATACAGTATTATTATTACTGTGCTCCTGGAAGAGTGCTTTTGTATTCTTTACGAGGCAATGGGTGTAAGCTTTCTACTATTTTATTTATTAATTTCTTTTTCTATCTAATTTATTTCTTAAACTCAAAGTTTTAACTGAAATGCGACATTCTTTAGTGTACGCAGAAGTCTATACAATACAGTAAAATAAAATTCGACCCGCTAGTCGACGCTCAGCCCGGGAAAATAACGGACCGTTAAACGTTGCTGTCTGTGACCAGCTCTCACGCTGTCGTCAAACAAATTGCGCCCCAGTACGCCAAAGTTCTAGCCCAACAGCCATAAAATGGGCTATTTTGCGACCATCCGGGCATATTGCGACATGCTGGCCCACTTCTCGCCGACGGGATTAAGGCGGAATTCGATCACATGTTGGAACTAGACATCACCCGACCTTCCAGTAGTCCTTGGGCTCTCCGCCTTACGTGTTATCCGAGACCAGTTGCAACTGCCGAACATTTGGAGACTACAGGGCATTCAACAGAGTAAATTTTAATCATAGTTACCCGATTCCCCACATACAAGACCTCACTTCGTCGATTTTCGGCTGCAAGTTCTCCAGCCACATAGATTTGTTTCCAGCATATAATCGAATCCTCGCATAGATGAAATAAATGCCAAAAAGCCGTTGACCACACCTTTTGGGACAGTTCGAGTTCGAAAAAATTTACTTCTGGCTCAGCAATGCCGCTCAAACC
This sequence comes from Fasciolopsis buskii, assembly GCA_008360955.1. Lineage (NCBI taxonomy): Eukaryota > Metazoa > Platyhelminthes > Trematoda > Plagiorchiida > Fasciolidae > Fasciolopsis > Fasciolopsis buskii. The sequence goes on along the minus strand of LUCM01003295.1, from coordinate 55,017 downwards.
TCTCAAAGTTTTATGCACGAAGCCACACGCGATTTAGATAATATTCATGTGTACCCAGACGATATCCTAGTAGTTAGCTACTCTGAGGAGCAACGCTTTCTGCACCTAGGTACTCTTTTGGACAGCCTCAGCAAACATGGTGTAATGGTTATCGCCCCGAAATGTGAACCTGAAAAACGCAGTGTTACGTCCTTTTGACATATCGTCCCGTCCTCTGTTATAGCTCCATTTCTGGATAGGGATACAGCTACTTAAAACTACACAAAAGTTCATTCTTATCGGCAATTACGGCAATTTTCGGCCCAGTTCACGGCTGTCGACATTGTATTCCTAACTGTGTGGAAATAATTAACCCCCTTACAAGTCTGTTACGGGGAGTTAAGCGTTAGTTTGCGATTCCAGAGGCTGCGAACCGGGCGTTCATTTTTATTAGGTAAACTATCAACAAAATAACGCTATTCACACATCCCGACCATTCAGCTCCCATATCTCTAATAACCAACGCCTCAAACACTGCGGTCGGAGCCATAATTCAACAATACACCGATGGCTCTTGCAAGATATTGTCATTCTGTTGCAAGCGGCTGCAGCCGGCACAGTCTACATACAACACGTTTGGCAGAAAGTCGCTCGCCGTTTACTTAGCTTCCCGGCCCTTCAGGCACGCATAAGATGGTCACCAACTCATAGTGTTCACAGATCACAAACTGCTATTATACGCGCTGCATTTAATCTCTGGTCGATACTCAAAGCAAGATTCGCCACTTATAATTTGCTTTACGGGCCACTGTGAACATAAGATATGTCTCTAGGGACAGATAAATCCGCTGCTGTTGCATCTTCCCATATACACCAGATTTGTTTTTCTCCAATACTCAGAATCGACCTCGATGCGATGGCAGAGGCCCAAGCGATGGATTTCGACAAAGACAAGCTTCGACGAAACAGCTTAAACTTAGCGATAGTACCTATCGCAGCATCACAGAATAAATTTTTTTGCGACGCAGCACAAAGTAGTACAAGGCCGGTAGCGCCAGTAGCTCACCATTATACCGCATTTATTGCGTTGCACAAACTCGCCCACCCAAATGTAGCTTGCTCAGCAAGGCCTGTGACCCAACATTTTTGCGGTTCGTAGTTAACCGTGACGTACGCCGGTGGTCTCGCACTTCATTCCAAAGCCAAATAGTGAAAGTCCGTTGGCCAACCAAAGCCCCGTTGACTAATTTCCCCGAACCCAATACGTGTTTCCTCCACAAACAAACTGATCTGGTGGGGCCGCTCCCGCCGTTTCACGGCTGACTGTATGCTCACTTGTGGAGACCGCTTCCCTCGCTGGCCACGGGTCATACCAGTCTCCTGCCCTTCGTCATAAGAGGCCGCAAAACCTTCTTGTCTGGTCGGGTGAGCATATTTGGTTGTCCCGATGTAGTGACCAACGACTGTAGCTGACATATTTCGACGGTGCTTTTCAAGATTAAAACACTCGGGTGTATGCATATTAGAACAACCGCCTACCACCCGCAAGCTGACGGTCTGGTGAAAACATTTCATCGGCATCTAACCGCGCTCTACGAGCCGGGACCAACTCGCTTCGGAGCGAAATACTACCGTTAGCTCTTTTAAGCCCTCCCAGTTCTGTTAAAGAAATGCGCACCGCACCAAAAGAGCTTGTTTTTGCTTGCACGCTCAGCCTCCCTGGGGCGCTGATGTCCCTATCGAAACCCAACTAAGGCGACTATGCAAAACACTATGCACAACACATGCAAACACTTCATGCTAATCCAACGCGGGACCAACGACCTTCAAGCTAAATTCAAACCGCACTATGTACTTCAACTCACGTTTTCGTGCGCGTTGACGATATTCGACCAACACTGGAACCGCCGTATGCCGGTTTGTTTCACATGGTAAGACGCGATCCTAAAACGCTCTTTTTGGACGCTGCCGGCCGACACAACAGGGTATTCATCGATCGCATCAAACCAGTCATTGTTGAATGCTGATTGAACGACGGACTCCATTCATCGCATCAGTCCCACCATCCTGGTCGAATCAAGCCATTACCAGCACTACCCGTGAAGAATTCTGGTGGGACCACCAATCTTGTCAAAGCTATAGGATAGGCTAGGCAGCCGTAGCTATTTCAGAGTAAAGCAACCCGCTCGTTTTTCTGATTTTGTCCTTATTTTCGCATCAGACGATCGAATAGCCTCCCGTCGCAAGTGCATAGCTGTACATAACTGGAGAACATTTTGTCGCGATAACTTATGCGCCGATGGACACATCGCAGACAGGGGCAGCAACAAGTCAAACGTCCACGGGTGCACACAAGTTCCGTTTCCACGACTATTTGCCTTACCCGGTTGCAGAAGAACCTCTAGGACCAAGGCGGCTGCGCTCATTCCGGCATGACAGTCATCGGTCCCATGGTCAACATCATGCAAGCGCCAAAATACGAAGAGAACCAGAGACCACACAATCATCTTCAACCACGTCTGGATAAGGGAGAGACCGGTGGGTGTGGGTACTGTCCGATCCACCGTTTTGACCGGCGCACATCAGGCCGGCAGCTCGGCTACAGCGGTGCGCGACTGCACCTAGTTTAGGGGATTGCATCTACTGCGTTTACATCCTATTAGTGTTTTAGGTTGGGTGTTGGGCACATGGTCAGTTCCCAACAAATAACACCAGCGTGATCACCAAATTAGCAGCCCACTTTTTCATTTCCATTGGCGAGCAATGACAGCCCAAAAAACATCCGCCTGTTTCCGGCTTGTTCTCTACGGTCTCATTCGACGCCTGTCTCCGACGATCTTTTAGGAGAAGGCCCCTGTAGCAGAACACGGATCTGTCCATCCGGAGCACTTCTTTAACCAAACGTTGACAGCCCAACGCGTCGTTCAGGCACGCTCTACTCGCACGCTCCTGCTTAAGTATACTCAACCTTCTACCCACTTCTGACTATCTTTACTTTGTACCTGTCGAGTGTCTGGGTTGTCAGCATTGCAATAGTACGGAGCGGAGCAAGGGTGACGCACAAGTGCTCACCACGTTCAACGGCAAGCAAACGGAATCCGAGATCTACTTTAAGACAAACGCTCCTAAAACATCAATACATGAACTGTCACATCTAGCGGCTCTCACAGAATTCCTGTGATTTCTTTGATTGAATTTGAGGCCCTGCGCTACCGGAAAGCGTGAGGTTTACCTGTAGCTATCTAAAAGCTGAATTCTTACTAAAGCGATTTGAGTGATGCATGCAGGATGGTCTTTTTATTATTGTTACTTTTTGGGGAACGAAACATTTGCTTTGTCAAAATATACCATTTTTCCAGCATCTCCAGTGAAGCAACCGCATGAAGAGAGGAGGAAATAACTTTAAAAACACTTTAAATTTGTAAATGGTCTTGCCACTGAGAGTTCATGAATAAACACTTTTCTTCGTGGAAAACATAGGCCTCCTCCAGGTTTCGTTGTTAAGCCTCAGGTGCCACCCTGAAAGGTAATTACCCTCCGAAGCAGTTTCACCAACTCTGAGACCATTAGTTTGACGGAATAAACATATCAGATTTTTAGTAAAGGCTGCTGCTCCTTCATGATCAGGCCCTTCAGAATGTACACAAATTTGGTGAGCAGTGCCAGGATTCCGAGACAGCGACAACCTTAACAAGCAATGGAATATCCTCCAGTTCCTGCAAACCCAAAAATCGAATCCACGCAAAGACCCGAAAAAAGTCCAAATCGGAATAATTTATGGGATTTGGTGGATTTTTTCCGATGGAGTGAAATTTTGAGAAGCAACGGCCTCGACTGGCCCTAATTTGCACGTCGAATGAGCAAAATTTCATGATTTTCGTTTTTGTCTCAAAGGTTCAGAATTCCGAAAGAAGAAAATGAATACTAGTTTCTCCACACATTCTGTCTCACTTTGCGGAAGAGAATGGCGGCGTACTGGAAGATTATTTTGACGTATACGAGGGTGTGAATTACTCAAGTATGAAGTTTGTTTGTTTGTATAGTCAGTAGCAAGTTATTTCTTCGTGCAGCTCTCCATGAACCAAATTTGATGGTAACTAGGGTACTTGGAAGTTGGTTCAAATGGACAACCGTCAGGTATGGAGAGGTTATCCGCCGTGTTCGTCGAAAAATCTGCGGAACCCTCGTGGAAATGGCTCCTTCTTTGCTTCCAGGATAACTAATCACCTTTCGAAAGCGAAGAAAAATTTATGCTACTTTGTCTTACAGATGTGTCCCACAGTTTTAATTCAATCACTGCTTTTCAATTTTCCAAGCCTTCGGATAGTGCGACCGTGCCGACGCAAGCAGCAGACGTTTCATTGCCCAGTCAACAAAATCTCCCTGAAAACGCCCCGAAACAGTCCAGAAATCGACCCCTCATAGACCCCAAAACCGACTCCAAAATAGGCACTTTGTTACAGCCAGGGGAGTAGAACGGATTGTCCTAACGCGAATCTCGTATTATGTTTGCCTGCCCTTAACCTTTGTGACCAATTGTGCATCACTCTTACTCGGCTCCGTACAACTGCAATACTGGCAACCCTGACACTTAACCGGTACAAGGAAAAGATACTCGGAAGCGGCAGCAGGTTGAGTATATTTTGAGAGGAGCGCGTGAGCGGGGCGTGCTTGAGCAAAGCACAAGTGGCAACCGCGCTTGGCGGTGAATGTTCGGATAAACAAGCTATCCGGAGGAACAAATCCAAGTTCCTCTACAGAGGTCTTTTTGGGGGACTGTTTCACGAAGACATCGGCAAGCACCCCGGTATGCATTTTGCGACATTTTGCAATCTCCTAATAAAAGCCTACTAAATTCTTAATACAAACGTCCGCAAAAGGAAATCCTTTGACACGCAACTTAAATGTAAATGCGAGTTAAGGACCTCTAAATTCTCCTTCCATCGATCTGTATACCCACCTGGCTTTTCCCAACGCAACGGTCTGCAGCAAAACAAAATAAGACCAGCCTTGCTGTCTGGAAATGCATCAAAATATTAATTCCACAATGTACATAAAATACTGAACGGATGCGTGGACTGGCTTAGTCCGTTGACGAATTAGCAGTCGGTCTCAATTCTTCCATATCCTGAAATGAAAGGAAACTAGGCATTAACTTAGTGTATTCAGCTGAGTATAGATGGTCCTTTATTTGCTTGACATGAGTAACTGGGCTAACGATGACATTACCACTCCATATACATATATCTACTAACGTTCAAGCAAACAAGATATAGGCAGCTATCCGACGAATAAAATAGCTGCACCTACAGATGCAAGGTGAACTGCATTTTGCAATCATCAGATGGTAACAGAGTACGCGGTTGACTAATGGCCAATGTCTCGCCTCGTCAGACGAATAGTGCACACCTTCAGTCAGCACAAACGCTATCAAAACGCACCGAAACAGCCGCAGAACGTACCTCAAAACGATCCTGAATCGCCCCAGAATTTTCCTGCAAATATTTGTTAGTATGAAAAACAATTGGAAGTGCCAGTATTACTTTATTATATTGACGGAGGATGTTTATGATTTCCATATAGACTGAAATTAGCAAAAGTCATCTGTGACTGCAGAAATGAAGCCGCGCTGCATATTTGTCAAATTGACAGATATATACGTCGTTATTGTTTTCATTTCGGATACGTGTATCTTATTTCCCAATGAATACTACTTTAAAAGCATCCATCAGGTGACTCGCCGTTACCAAGGAACAATGAACAACAATGATCCTAGTTTCTGAAGTTTTCTTGAGCGGAGTTCCTGCAGCGTTGGACGCATCGCTTTATCTTTTCTCTTGCTGTTTGTGCTGTGGCTCTTGGATAGCCTATACGGCAAACAACAGAGGCTGGAAGCAACACAAGGGTGGGCCGACCTATTACCAACGCACAAACTTTCGTGCCAGACAAGAACGTTTCCCATGGGTACCTTTCATGTTCAGCTGACCCAGGACGGATGTTGTCATTAACTGATGCACAACTTCCCGATTTCCATCACCGAATGTTGATTTCCATATGTTCATGAAAAATTCGGCCTTAGTCATTAATAGATTCTCAAGTGCGACTTACTGCACGGTCGTAAAATCGGTTCTGCTTGCCTCCACTGATAAATGCATTTGCAACGCTGCTTAACGCATGACAGCGCTTACAGATATTGCAGGAACCAAGTCTGTTAACAGCAAAAATATAATCCCCAAGTGTGACTGACCTTTGACGTCCATGTTAGTGCTTTGTTTTCGGATCACGGGTTGAAAGCTAAAATTACATATTTGCACTACAAGAAAGATCTAATTTACGGGCGTCCTGTGCTAGAGTATTTAGCTAGGAATCATGTGCACTACTAATTGATGTGGCGACATACTCAGTTTCTTCCTCTATTTCCTCGTCATCACAATCAATTAGTGACACAAAACTGCTTTACCCGTAAAAACCTCCTGACATATCTGGCGCCTAATTCGCACATACCACACTTGCTCCCATTAAATCTCCACAGCTTGCGCCTGAGTCAGGATAGGTTGTGCTACCGACTATCCATTGGGAACTACGAAAAGCTTAAAAACCCGCCACACAGATCTCTGATCCATTGCTCATAGTCTGAGGGCTGTAGCGGTGCCAGAAACCTTTAGCGCCTTTTTTCTTCGTCTCCAAATCGCTGTTCTGGAGTGACCATGTACATAAACACGATCTGGAGCTATTCGCGGACTCATTTCTTGCCGTAATATTTATAGCAAAATTCCTAGACAGCGGGACTTTACATAGAAATTGATATCGCGCATTATTTACATGGACACAAGGGAAAAAGTAGAAACTCCAAAATGAAATGACAGAGGAAAATAGGTTAGACACTGAAGTCCAGGAAACCACCTTAAACATGAGTCTAGCAAGCAAATCACGCAATTGAGTCTCTACTAAACATAGTTACCGCATCTAAGTAAGTTCCATAAACCAGTTATTGTCATTGTGGTGATCCACAATAATGCATATCAGATAACAAGTAACTTTTACGATTGCGTGATCGTAATGAAGCACTCGATGTCAAAAGTAATTTTGGAGCATAAACTTTGCCCAAATCTTAAATTTGTGTTCGATTAAATATTTTGGTTTCAGTAATAACGGTCCACAAGATTCCCTCTAACACAAGTAGCACGTGTTCACGAAATGAATAGGGAAAACCACTCATCCATTCAATATGAAAATGAGAAGAACCATGACCAAGAAAGCGCATCTCACGTGCAGTAAGCAATCAACAGTAGGTCACGAGACCGAATGACCTTCACAATTAGAGCTCATTACAACCGCGTAGTGAGACTCGCCAGAACAGTGGAAGCCTCAGGCACCATTTCTTCGTAAATTCTATAAACTTTGGGAATTTTCGTGAGAGTAAATTATCAACTATGGCTTATTCACGCAGTTACTTATTCGCATTTCCTAAAATTAACAAATGCGGTGCTCAAAATATCAAATCATTAATGTACTTCGTGTTTTAGCTTTCGAAGAAAAATAAAAACTGGAAATGTTCAACTTATGCCTTTGCCAGTAGAAACACCGAAAATGCCCGTGACATAATGCCACTGCACAAAACGGTTCCTAGCAGACCGAGTGAAAACGGTCCATGATAGTGTGTTAAACCGCGAGTACCCAGCCAGGAATGTCGATACTGATCCCAAACAACTCCAAGGATTGGACCTTTCGACTGACAGACAGTTGGAATTCAAGAGCTTGAATGATCGATCGAATGAACCAGAATTTTATGACCAAGTGGTAACTGCACATTTGCGAGCAGTTCCACTCTTGTGTTAAATTTATACAAAAAGTTTGTGGAGACAACTGTATGCGTGATGCCCTGAAACACACCCCGATTACAAACTGCGTTCATGCACGGATAATGGCATTGAAAATGTTTCCAAAATATGTGTTTCTGGTCACAACGAACTGAAATTTTGAACAGAATTTTTCAACCAGTCACAGCGCGACATCTTAGATCAATGTGTAGCCAAGACGGTCTTATTTTCAACCCCTGAGCAGAGGTTTTGTTTGCCATGCGGACCAACGAAATCACGGCTACGTGGCCCAGATAACCAGTGACGTCGCAACAAACAGACCAATCATATGGCATTTTACTACTTGACCTACCCTCCTACGCGACAGCACGTGCACTTGCACGTGTTAAACTGTTTCTAGCCTGCTGCCTGTTATCTAACTCGCTTTCGAGGACAAAAGCGATGACACACAAAATGGAATAGTTTTGTTGTCAGTAAAAGTGTAAAATGTGCAAGATTTGTATTCTCCACGCGTGATCAATGCGCGTTGCCCCTGTTCCCGAGACTTTTAATATTCTTTGGATGGGCTTGGCATATGCCTTCACATGATCTACTTAAATAAGGAGCATCATTGAGTAAAGTGCAAAGCACTTACAATCAGATAAATCTGCAGCGAGAACATCCCCATATTGCTTTCTTGGACGGCTGCCGAGGCTTCGAAGAAAACGAGTATTGACTTACCGTGGGTAGTTTTGGAAATGCACTAATAGCCACAAGTATGCAGAAGTGACGCAAATCTACTGATAGACAATGTATTTTTAAACAGCAGCAACTAGGCTACAATAGGTTCCCTGTTGCCGGTCAACGGTGTGCTAATCCGCTTTTCTCTACTTCCTCAAGAGGGTACTATAATACTACTACAGTTCCTGTTTATGTATGATGTGAATCGCCGCTGTGGATGATTTGCGGATGTTCCTTTACGTGTCACGCAACCAAGCAATGATAGCTCCTTCGACGAGTGAGGCGGTAGTACTTTTGAAAGCGTCTTCTCAAAGCACAGCTTCGGCATTGTTTTATTAGGCTCGAACAGACATAATTAGGTATTACTAACGGCTGGCAATGACCAAACAGATAAGGTCCCGGAGTCCGGACGTGAAGGTCGCGGGTTCGAACCTTCCCACTGCCGGTCGAATTCTTCACTTGGCAGCCCTCTTCTGACCGCGGCCCCCTTCCTGACAAATGATGATGATGATTAATAAAGGAAGTAAAGGATAAAAAGATCAAGTGCTTCCATTTCGCCTTTTGTTGGGCTTTTGCAATCTGCTCTTGAGTAATTAACGTAGATAGCAATCTATCCACCACTTGCCGCAAACGATGGAGAACAGTGACGCCGTAGGTGGCTGTAACGATAGGCTTCTATATTTTAGGATGGCAAAACAGTACTTACCAGCTGCTGACAACGTTCACTATGTAGAACTGTCGGATCTATCTGCCTGATTGTTTGCACAGTTGGTAACCGGAAATTGATCTGCAGCCTACCATGGTGATCGATCCGACTTCTGCTGCAATGTGCTTAAACATTGCATGACATCTGCTTACATAACGTCTATCTTCTCTGATACTAAAGATATGTGAACGATAACGTAATTGTCACAAAGCACATCCGTTTTCAGATAGCCCACTTACATCTGGCGTTCGAGTGCGGCTCGGAAAGTAAAAAGGAACAAGAGAAATTGAAGCATAAGCCATGTATTTTTAAAGCTAAGAAAAAATGTTACTTACACTGATATTCCGGAAAATGCACCAGGTCCTGAGGTTGCCTCCATTCGCATGTGTGGGAAACTGAGTGGTCCATGATAGTTGGTGATTTCGACGTAGTTACGTGAAACAAATGTTTGACCTGTGAGTATTAAAATGATACAGGTATAATAATCCGCACTGCCTAATTTTACTGAATCACAAACATATCGTCTAGGTGGTGAATCTTCTTGGGAAGAGAAGTTTCTTTATCTTTTCTTGGTTTTATTGTCATTAGTCTAACAATGGATTATGACATTCTTTTGACAGGCAGTCCCACGTTACTGTCACATCAGTGGACAGAAGTGTGTTGTCCTAGGCCTGTTTTAATGAGCCAGGCCTCTACGCATACATCACGGAAGTGAAGTATGCAAGAAATGACGACTTAGTTGTGTGTGTCAGCAGTTCGATTGGCCGAAGAGGAGTGTTCGTTGAGAAGTGTGCGTGAGTCTTCACCGTACGATGGAACCGTGTCCCGCCTACATTCAGGACGTATACCTCACTCTTGTCCGGTGTAGTCCACGACTAAATTAATATGCATACATTTTGTTTTCATCATCCAGTAGAATAACGATTTCAAAGAATTGAAGACCGCTAGTCATCTAACAGAGGAGACTTATAAATAAATGTGAACGTTTTTCAGACAGGGCACAATTTTTACTTTCAGTTAGGGTAAAACGATTAAAAACGATTGAATATGGATAAGGCGAGTGAAAGTTGAATAATGCAATGAATATCATTATGAGTGAATCCAATGCATTTGTAAATCCATTTACTCTGGAATGCGATAAACTAAATGTCCCGAAGGACAGTTAACGAAAAATATATTCGCTTCCTTTGGAGGCAGGGGATGATCAACTACACCAGTAACCTAGCTGAAAAGAGAAAATCCTTCGTTAATCACACCTAGTTCATTTTGTTTTTTGTGTTTTACAGTTCCGGGCAGTCTGTTTACGAATAGAAAATTACTTGGAAGGTTAGGGTTTATCGTGCAGTCACTGCGGACAACCTTAGCTTCACGTGTAAAGAGTGATGACTGTCGGCAGCTGTCGAGACAAACACCTTAACTCTCTGTCCTGCTGCAATCCCAAACTTGTTGTGACGCTATATCTTATTGCCTTTTATAACCGACTTGGTTTAAGGCAAACGAGACTCGAAGAGAAAAGCTAGAAAATTGTCCAACGGGCCATGAATATTTAGATTATCACATAAGTGAATAAGTGAATTTATGTTCCTTCGTATTTCGTTTAGTCCGTAATGTAAACGTACTAAGTGAAGTAACATACTCGAATTTGGGTTTATACGAAAATCTTCCAACACATGGGTCTGAAAATGAGTTGCTAATGGTAACCGTAGAAAGTAGACGTAAATATGGACGGGAATGGTATACTTCAGGATAAATACACCTAACTACATAAAAATAGCCTGAATTTCCTCGCTTCCCATGGAAAACATTCGTTCCATCCACGATTTCACTTGGTAAATGTGCACGTAACTGTTTAATGAGACGGTGTCATTATAATGACGTCTTTTTTCTCGGCCAAATGAACACGATGCGAGAACATCGAAAAACGGCCTTTTCCTGGACGAAGTGTTTTTTAGTAATAGGTGACTTATACTATTTCATACGATGAGTTGCGGACGTCGCCTTTCGTGAGAATTGTGAAAACAATACGGTTCTGAACATGCGAGGGCAGATGAGCCGTTGTCTATAGAGAAACAGTCAACATTGACTGTGATGACCCCATAAATAATCAACCTTTGACTTTGTAAATTCTAGGTGGCAACTGATTCTAAAATATAAAATCGACCTAGCTATAACCGGCGTGGACCAGGTGCATACCACAAACGGCGCACTTTCTACTCCCACATCCAGTCGGCTTACTGGGAACTGATTAATCGGATGACGACAGCGTTCCTGTATCCGCGAATCTGAGTCATACTATCGTTGTACCGTTCAGAAACCAAACGGGTGTCCCGGAACTAGCACTTATGATAGTGATGAATTGGAGTGCTTAAGTAATATACGGTTATCCCCATGAATGGACAAGAATGACATCGATTGCACCATCAATCAGAATTACCGTTCTGACGAACTTGAGCGATCATAAACTAAGCAGCAAGCAGCATTCCATACTTTATGCAACTATCTCGTCTCTCATCGAATTGTTCACAATAATATCGCAACTAAGCGCGAAACGACTGGCTGTGGTGCCACGTTTAAGGTGAGGCTAATGTTTGATGAATTTTTAAAAGGCGTCCGGAATGCAATAAAACAAACAACCGAACAAATGTCACAAGATTGATATCAAGCGTTAAAAAAGATCTTAGAGAAAATGATGTACAAAAATAATCGATTTTCTCCGAAAGGTCGATGGCATTACAACGCAAGCACAAATATGCGGACCCCGTGAATTAAACGAACAATGGGAGTAATTAAAAGGTGGTATTTATTTTGTTTTGTTATTTGCACCGTTGTGGATATTATTTTGATTTTCGCATGCAAAGGCGAGTAAAACCGGTAATCTGTTGATAGTAGATTGCATTGGTTCCTAGTTTCCACTTACGGTGTTCGCGATGTTGTAGAGCCATGCCATACTAATATGTTCACAAGATCCTTTTTGATTTGGGAGAGCATATCCCGTTTGTTCGCCGAATTTGGGGGATTCGTGAATAAAGGTCACACTTACGCAGGACACATTGGTATAGAGCAGTCCAAATGAATACAAACTTGCCGTGTTGTCCGGATAGATGGTCTCGAACACAGTACTGCCAAAAATCAGTAGAGGCATTGCGTTTCTGGCAAACCTAGAATCTGGATTTGTCCACGCGATGACGACTTTGCGATCCTACTGAAGTCATCGATCCGCGATGAATAATCGCACCCTAGTTCACCTCCAGTTGGTTCTATTGATTGATATGTTTGGGTTTAATTCCCACAGCTTTCCCAGACTCCCTGGAGAGAAGATTCCCTTGAAGTGAAGGCAGCTGGAAATCAAACAAATTGACTGTGAACGCAGGCGTACGTCTTCCCGGATGACTTGCATCAAGAAACTAAATTGACTGTGTTGCTCCTGCATGTCAGCCCGAGGTTCGCCAAGGGTCTTCGTGATCTCCTTTACTATGAATATATCAAAACGTCTAGGCGCCTGTTGAGCACCTAAAACTATATTTGGTAAACCGGTGCTCTGAAACATAAGCGTGGTGACATGGCAGGTAAGGAAAATCGACTGGGAAATCTGCGAAAATTTCAATTAACCATTCCGATATATGATACAGGCTTTGGTTCAAACCAAAACATATGGGATGCCTGGATTTGCGGACCTCTGACGAAGATAACGGGGAAGGTGGAATACTGATTAGTAGCGCGAGAACACTAATCTGATTATCTTGGAGGTGAGATGAATAAAATGCGTGGTGGCGTAACCATGGAAATAGGTAATTTTGGCGATCATTAAAGAAAACTAATTCAAACAGCACCTTGATCATCGATCAAACAAGAAGCTATTGGCCGCGTGGATTTTGATTATCACTGAATATATGGTTGTAAAATTGGAAATCATAAGTAGTGTTGCGGAAACGAACTTGAGGGCCTGGTGGATGAAGTAAACAAAACAGGTGATGGAATGGCCATGGGGATATCTGTTGTTGACAGTGATTTAAAAACCCTGCGGGAACCCTGTCCGGCGGTGCCTAGGTGGATAAGGCCATGGCCGTGGCTTCGGGGATGTTCCAACCAATACCCTAACCCGAAAATTAAAATCAAGAAGATAAACAATAAAAGTGGGACAACCTGGGAGACCCGTCGGCAAAGTGGAAGTTCTCCTGGCTGTGGATAATATGAAGTCACCATTTGAAATAATGATCGAATCTGATCTCATTTGTCTTCAGAATCGCAAGCTTACTTCCATGTTTTCCTATAGGGGAATCGTCTTCCAGAGACCTTCATTGTATTGGTTTTACTAGGAAATTTGTGCCATCTTGCTACTAATGTAAAGAGATCTTAGGAAATGCGCTATGGCAGTCTTATGTCAGATGTTCAGTTTCCGCCTGTGCATTTCCAGTGCATGGTCAAATCACCCTGGAGGAAGTATACATTTATCTTGTAAACACTGATAAACTTACGTGTGTATACGAGTATGCAAAGTGTGTGGACAACGGCATTCTCCATTGAATTTTGGTGCCCCGCGGTAACCGATGGAATTTGTTTCCGTTGACATTCCGATTCAGCCTCTATTTTCGGTCCGCAGAAAGCCACGTTCGGCTAATAACATACATTTCGTGATTGTCATCCTGAGAATAACAATGGTAAAATGGAATGTGAGTACACCTGGAAATGATAAATTAATGTTGCGTGGCCAGAAAATGACAATTGTAACTAAGTTTTGGTGAACCGTAAAAGATGCATGTGTATGTGCATGCATTGTACGACGTAACAGTTACCAGTTTGCATTAAATATCAGATGCTTCCCGGTGTTTGTTTTTCCAAAAATGTGCCAAATGTCTGTTCTTTCTTTCCATTTCTCGGTCAGCCTGTCCATCCGAAATGTCCTTCGTGAACTCAAACTTACCAGGGTTGATTCTGTGGAATATCTAAGAGTCACTATTGATAAAATTCCGAGGTGGACTTCTCATATTTCTACCTTTATAAAGAATCTCTGACGGTTGTCATTTCAAATCAGGAAGCTTCGGCACTACAAGAAGATACAAAGCACTATCTCCCGATTTGTATACCAATGTTTTTCTAATCCTTCTTCACTGTTCTCCAGTTATATATTCAGGTTAACTTAAAAATGACTTTAAAATTCTTCGCCGGGGACTGTCAATTATTAGCCGTGCGTCCTTCGTACCACTAACTGAATTGCCCCCTAATCTATTTGATCAGCACTTACCAGCATGTGAGAAATTTGCTCACAAAATTCGTTCTGATCCCACACATCCTCTGCACTACGATCTTTCAAAGCGCCGTTCTCATATTTCGACACGATCCGATTTTCGTTCCATACTCTCCAGAATCAATATTTATAGGAACTCCACTGTCCCATATTTAGGACGAATTTTGACAAACCGTGGCTGGGTTTCAGTCGAATTCCTAAGCAACCTGTCGTACTGAGTTATGATTATTTCTGGATGAGTTCTTTTGTATTCTTTACGAGGCGATGATTGTGTTTTTCCCTATTTTAATTTTATCCTCACATTTTTTGGCTGAAATGCGACATTGTCGATTGTACGCAAAAGTCTATGCAATACAATAAAATACAATACAACACAAAAGTAATACTCGAACATCCAGCCATGAGAAATTTAGTTTCATTTCCCTAAGTCCTAAAGGGAACTCAAAAAATAATGTAGATTTGTAAAGAGTGTAATTGAACTGCCTCACGACTAACGCAATTGCAATTTGTACAGGTGGTTAACCCTATCCTCAAGGTTTCTGTTGAAATACAACTACGATTCATGCTCAGCTAATGTGCGCTGATGTTCAATAGATTCCACTTGTTGATTCGGGCGTATGAACAGGGAATTCGGCTACTCATCAACAATTCACATTAGTACGTTGACGTCGCGTTTTAAACAAACCACACAATGCAAAGTTCTGTTGCCGAACGTCTGGATGTTAATTCGTCACATCGAGAAATTAGCGACTATCTGAAGGGCCTTGTGATATGATGCATTACTAATAAAAATCCTCAAGAGGCTACGCAGACAGTATTTTCCCGTTATTTGTGGGGAAGGAAGATTATGCGTTCATCAAAAATCCGAAAGCCCGGATGCCTTTGAAGTGGGCCTAAATACAATCTGTTTGTTGTCACAAGCGCGTCCAGTAGACTTTGAAACACCCAAAATCGCCCATTTTCGCATTAAGACGGAGAAAGGTGGAAACTTCGAAACATATCCTACTCTGTAACATGTGCATTTTCATCACCCCTTACGGGATTATTTAGAAATACCGCTGTTTCTTGACAGACGGGTTATGAATGTTCTGGTGAACAAAAGGTTGGTTTTCGTGGATTAGGGTTATGGCAGATGTAAGTAGTTGTTGCGTTTGATAGACGTCTTAAGATTTAGCACGATAAATACGGGAAAACAGCAGCAGTCTGCTGCATGCGATTATTGGGTCATTGTAGAAAGGCCTCCAGCTTTAAGCTGAACTTGCTGCAATGCGACTGTTTTCTGGCCGTTTACCGATCAGTTTGTGGGCGTTCTGGGATATCGACGCCTTACAGTTCGGTAAAAATGACCCCAACTCGAGTAGGTTGCCCCAATCTGCGGTCCGTTTGAAGACTGTTTTTCAAGACCTCCAATAAGCACCCTGTGAGCCATATAACGGCAGATTCCGCGCCGTTTCGTAACAAACTAAAATACCCCCCCCAATATAAGCCTTCAAACTACGTTTAAACGCGCGGTAGGGACCGCCAGATTCCGCATAAGTCCAACTCGCCGCTCAAATTCTGTTTCTAACGAAACGGACTATGGCGAAGCAAAACGAAACCACCAATGTTGTTTGCAAATTTAATGGAATGTATAAAATTTATACTGCACATGGTTTTCTTGTGCTGGGCTCGATGTAGTTGTTCATTCTGTTGACCAGTGATGTGACAGCTGCAGTTCTTCAATATCCGAAAGCGGGAAATGAAGGTAGCAAGTTAATTCATTTATTTGGGGATAACTGGTCTTTTCTTACGTAAAACACAGTTACATGAGTAAACAATGAAATGACTCCGTCTTGCAAATTCATCTACGAAGAATCATATAAGAACGAAATAGCTAACCCCCGGAGAAATGGCAACCTTGCAGATACGATTACATCATGAAATACATTCTGCAATCATTACTTAATGAGTGTGCGCTGATTGTTAAAGTGCTATATCTTACTGCGTCTGGCGGACACGGCCCATCGACGCTTCGGAATGTTTCATCATAACTTTTTCGCAAAAGTGTTCTGTTGCTCTACAAACAACGCCTCATCCTTGGTCGGATGTTTGATAGGGTTCGACTACTAAAGTCCCAGTGGCAAACAAAGTCTAAGAAACAATCGTGTCTGAAAATCATGTTCATCTACGACTAGGGGACGTAATTTAGTCTCAACCGAGACAGTTTCCCAGGGGGCAGTCTCCACACGTTCCATCAGGTTATAAAGTCATTCGCACTCATAATACCTACTGCTCATTGTAACTCGTATCTTTTAGTTTTTTCGTTTAGTATTTTAAA
Organism: Fasciolopsis buskii; assembly: GCA_008360955.1. Lineage (NCBI taxonomy): Eukaryota > Metazoa > Platyhelminthes > Trematoda > Plagiorchiida > Fasciolidae > Fasciolopsis > Fasciolopsis buskii. The sequence goes on along the minus strand of LUCM01003295.1, from coordinate 38,230 downwards.
GGCTGCCAGGCTGTGGACAGGAATTCCGCACTCCGCTGATTTGTTTTGATTTGCGCTGAAGATTTGCCGCCGAATGGAGTAAAGCTCAAGTCTGATATCCGCTTATAATTCCTAAAGGGCAAAGACAGAAGCCAAGAATGACAACACGCACGCAGTTTATCTCTCCCTTCCATTTCCGATGCCTGGTTGGCTGTCTTCGTACAATGTTTGCTAGTACTTGAAGTGCATATGGTTTCATTTCCGCTCTGACCACCTTATGAAGTTTTCGAAATACTCATCGAGGTTTTTGTTCTTTGGGCTCACTATGAGGGTAGAGATTCAGGGATTGAAACTGAGCCATTCCCTGTGAAAGCAGCGTAGCGACAAATGAGAGTGACATTGCACGGAAATATTGGCCGCATTGACATTGATGTTCAATATCTTCAGGGGTGAGATGGAGCGTACGGTGACACGTCCTGAGGCTCCAGTGTTTCCGAAAATGATTTGGCTTATCGTTTTTCGTTAGAAATATTTGAACGGTCAGTTTAATAGCTGCTAAGAACGACTGATTTCCCGTGCAACGGTCATGGTCAAATTTCGACAAAATTTACACTGGCCGATTTCCGAAACGATCAAACGGTTGCGTCGGTGGAACACAGTTAGCATAATTGTTTCAGCAAGCCTTTGAACTTTGATAGGTTGATCGTAATCCGATGCAATCAGATATTTGTATGACGAAAGCTTTAAACAACCTAGAGTACGGTTTAATATCAAACGGTGGATTTCGCAGTTTGTTGGCCGAGACCGGTCCTTTTTCAGCAAATCTTTGATGCGCGCAAAAGGAGTACTCTGTCACGTGATCTATTCTGCTCCCTTCATCATCACTATCACCGTTTAGCGTTAAACAGCAAGGCAAGCCACACTGACTGCTGTCTTTTTTCCAGAGTTGCAAGTTTCTATAAAAAGAGTGAATATCCAAGGCGAACAGAGAGTGGACCTACGCAGGTGGAGTAAGATAACACAGTCTAACTGTACAAACGCACTCTATTTCTGATTCTACAGAAAGTGACAACACGATCGCCACTGTTCACGGTTCACTGTCATATTCTCTAGTGTCTCCAGTCAGTTAGTTGACGGGTCTTTCGGACCCCAACCACGAAGACGAAGACGTGAGACACCTACTTTACCTAAGTTCGCTAAGCATTTTCTCATCCCACGTTGACACGTCATCCGTTGGCCTCCCTTCATCCGTGAGTGGTTTACAACTGCCACTAAGTTCTTCTCAGTAAACTTAATAACAAAATATCTGAAATGAAACTAACAATAGCAAATTAATTTACTAACTCCCCATAAAAGTCAGCTGTAAACAGTGAGATAGAATACAACATACTGTGTATGGCAAGGCAAAAGCAGAATTTTGGACCTCATTACGCGCATAGAACATTGTGAAATGGCACCCGATAGGTGGTAACACGGGAAAATTTACAGATGAGTTGATGTTGGTTTTTCACAAAACTTTTTCGTCTGACTATAGGCCCAGGTAATGTACGTGTTTGTCATCAAAATCAACTATTGCAGACGGGGATGAGCTTTTTAGGATAGCGTTGTTTGCCGGTTTATCTGTGCATACGGCGTTCGTCATTTGGATCTTTTTCCAATAACAGAAGGCCACTCGACGTGACAGCGTGTCATTTCGAAAGGGAAACCTTGCATTCAGGAAGACCTTTGTCGAAGGTTCAGCTGTCCGATGAAACGCCTGTTTGGCAATCATATTGCGGCTTGTGAGGTACTGCCGGATTTCTTGCATGATTCAAATGGAAACGCGGAAGACGCACTGAATGAACAATAACCGTATGCATTCTCGTCAAAATGTACCCAGGGGTGAAGACCGAATACAGTTTAAGCAATGCCGTAGTGATGGTCCAAATAATCCAGTTAACGTTGCCGCCGATTATCGCTGTACGCAACGTAAGCGGCAAATGAGAACCGCAAATGGTTTTGACAATATTCCTGTGAAAGGATATCGTTCAGAACTACGGGGTCGAAGTAAAGTAGAAATTATTGATACTCGGATGCCTACCATTAATCGATGTCAGCCGGATTGCGGCAAACCCAAGGAAAATCGCAAGGCATGTGCGTCGGATGTTCTGAACATGTTTACTCAATAACTGGAAGCTTTTATTTGAATTGGGTGCATCGAACCGTTACCATGATAATAACAACATACTAGTTTACCCTGGGCACACCTAAGGTTTCAGTCATATTCATGTTTATTGCCTGAAACGCAGGATTCCGGCTCTCTGCGAGACCTAAAATCAACAACAATTCTCCTTCTGCAGTTACTATGGGTGAAAACGGCGCACTCTGACACACCGTAGCAACGAACCGCAACATACGGACCACAGCTGTACTGGGCACTTTGATACTTTACATGTTCTATCACAGTATTTTCTGATGCATTAATTCTGACGCTTTAATGTGTGACAACTGAACGCTTACATGCTTTCGTAGACATCGATGGTGTATTCTCACAGCAATTATTATTTTCAACGCATGAATGAGCTCAACCAAATGTCTATGAACATTCAGCAGCTTTTCTGTCTTACAATTAAGTTGAATTATGAAAATCAGGGATACCGTTTCAATCTCACGGCCTAAAATTGGTCATAGCCACAGTGACGAACCGCGAAACCGAATGAATCCATCAGTGTTAATCTGAGCAGTTATGGCACTAGGAACAACGTTCAGTTTTGCTTCCAGAAACTGTCTAAGGCATGGTCCCAATCCGAAGTAAACATAATTCCCGTTGCCGACCATCCGGTTGGCTATTTGACGTGGGGTGCCCAACAATATTCGTGGGTTTCTTGGCAAGTGTATATATATTTGCCGTAACATGTGTAGCAATATTTTGAAATCAGTCAGCGACAAATACATTTGAATGGCTGTTGGCCGAATCACAGAAAATGCAGAAAGTTTTGTCGTTAAATCACACGTTGATTAAATAACAAACTGTAAATAATAAGACAAACCTTTAGAACTGATGATGTCAACAAGAACCAGACTAAACAACTTTTTTGACCGGGATCTCCTGAAAATAATCCTTCCTTGCAAACTGTATATACCGTTGTCTTGCGCTGGCCTAAATAACCAAAATGTTCACTCTCTTATTGGGTGCAGATGCAAAATCGGAATCTACTTCGTCGTTTTTATCTGTGAAAATCACACTATCAGCAAAAAAATCAAACAATATCCGTAGAAACTCGAAGAAATATCCGTTGCATCACCATCAGAGGAAAATAGGTCACCTACTGCATGTTTCCACTCCTGTTTCGGAGCTTCGTTAACGTCAGAGTTGTCTGAAGTGTGACCAAAGCTAATCATTTGTTGTTAAACTACCGCTGATTTTCCGGACTTGTTCATTATCACAAGTGTTCTACAGTGGTCACAGTTCCTCTCGGACTACAGTTACTTTGTTCTCAATTCGTCTCCAGAAGGTATGACCGGAATGAATACGACCAACCGGAAACTCCGTGTGAATCTTGGAGACAGTTTATCCGTTAATGATCTACAATGTAATGAAAAACTCTAAGGCTGGCTTGTCATTTCCCATTTGAGCACATGAAAGTTGTCACATGCGTCCAAGTGCAAACCAGCATTCAATGTCGTGTATTAACATCAATGCATTGGTCAAAAATGAAAATCTGAACCGTCACAATCATTTCTGAGGGTGCAGCTTAATAATACAATACCATATGAGATTTCAGAGTGATCTGTGTTAGTCAGGAGGTGACCGAGCGGATAAGGCCGTGGCTTTCAGATGCGAAGGTCGCGGGTTCGAGTCCCCCCACCACCAGTCATGTTCCCCGATTGGCAGCTCTCTGTTGGTAGCGGTCCCCTTTCTAACAGTTTACACTTTCGTTTCATTAATAAAGGAAGCAAAGGATGAAAGAACCAAATATGTTGCGTAACAGCATCAAGTCGTAATCAATCATTCAGTGGTAGAAATCGTAATTCGTAAAAAACTGTCCACCAACATTTGGCATACAACGGGAAAAAATCCCATTGAAATAATTTCATTTCTTCAAATATCCTACCACTTAAAACTCATTGATGTTCTTCCTAAGGACACGCGCTCATTCACCTGAGCCAAGACGGCAGACGAGAGGGGAGCCGTGGGCATAGCAACTCGCATTTATCAAACGATGACGAGCAAGTCACCTCACGAAATGACTTTCAAAATTAGACCTCGTTAAAATCATGGAAAAAGTTGCATCGGAACCAAAAAGGGATAAATGACACTGCCACGACAATTTACGCAATGGTTATAGATTATAATGAAGCACTATCATAAATTCTAAGGTAATCGCTTAGCTACTTAGTAGTAATTCACCAAAATCTAACTGAGGTCGTTAAACAGGAAATCGTCAACTTCTTTTGAGTTTCCTTCTTGATCGAGAAAAAAGCACCGAAAATCATCAATTTATGAGATTATTAACACGTTTCCCAAGAAATCCCAAAAAATTAGGACACGTAAAAATCGTACCCATGGGACTTATTGGGGTAGTTCTAGCACTCCCAGTGCTGACGGGGTGCCTACTGTTAGATGTTGCGTATAAGCAAAAATTATGATTTCTATTTAGGTGCCTCATTCTTTCCACACTCAACTGTGTGTTTTGATTTCATATTCAGGCCCAGGTATACTTGGACTGAGTGCTTCTCTTAAGTTGCGTGCACAACATTTCTTTCCTTAGAGCTCACTATGATGTATCTGATGCACTTGACTTTTGCAAGCGTACTCTTAAGTGCTCCAAACGTACCGGGGAATGAATATAACTCCTGTCAAACTGGAGTTTCCTGGTGATCCCATATTTCTCAAGAGGCACTTTGTGCTATTTGATCCTTGTGGACCAGTCCTTCAGGCCACCCAAACCACGTGCTAAAGGGGACTAATCACGTCCGTTGAATCCTCAAACAGGACCAAGCCTATTGTATCTCCGTTTAAAGCGGATCGCAAAATCCCACGAATCTGTGGCTACCATCGATCAACTTTAGATAAGAAGTTACCACAGCGAACATGTCTCACTGAGGAGCCAGAAGACATTCTATATCGATTGATCGGCATTTTCAAAGATTGATCTGAAAGATGCCTATGTACAAATTCTGTTCGATGGAGCGCTCAGTTTTTTACAATTATGAACACTTCTTTTGGCCTCTACAAACACATTTTCCTCACTTTTGGTTTGCACGTATCGCACACAATTTTCCCTCTGTCTATCACTGCCAGTCTTGACGGTACCAAGTCTCATCAGGATGGTGCATTGGTCCATGGGCCTTCAATCTACAGAGATGCACGGTTCTCGTTTATCTCGTCTACTTGAAAGGTTCATTCGCTTTAATTTTTCTGTCAACCCCAGAAATGTGTTTAATGTTGACCAATTCTCCTAGTTTGGATATAAAATCAGTTCTGCTAGAACTTCACCGGACCCCAAGCGACTGCTATCTTCAACTGATTTTCCTTCCATCGATAACGTTCATGCACCTCGTTCCACTTTAAGAGCTCTCAATTTATCAAAACATTTTTCACAGAAAACCGCTTGCTTCATGGTATTCTTCTTGTCAAATGTTTTTATGGTCTTTGTTTCATAAAAAGACACTGCGAAATATTTTATGCATTCTTCAATTAGATGTTGTTCTTAAATTTTTTCACTGAATGATCCTTCCGTCGTAGTTAGAGATGCTTCTCCCACAGATGCTGGTGAAATTCTGGAACAATATGGGCTACTTGCGGCTTGCATTTCAAGAAGGCTCACGGAGGCAGTCAGATGCTTGTATCAGCTTCACTACAAAATGAAGGTGACCATCGTCACTGGAAAAATCCCAGGACTCAATGGGTCAGCGGCAGCTTATCACATTCAGCTCCTATGAATGCACTATAAAAGTGAAAAAAAAATTCAACATACTGGATTTCTGTTTCGAAATACCCGGTCCTTCCTTGCCATCTCACACGTCAGACTGCTTATTGATAGAGTCACTCACTTTACGCCTATAACAAGTAATTCGAAATACAGGTACGTGGTTTGGACCTGGCTTATATCTGAATTCATACAAAATGCTTTGCCTAATATATATTCCACAGCGAAGATGTCGCGTTTGTTTTTCTTACTCATCAGGACACTCCATTTTCTGCTAAGCCTTTCATTGATTGATTGCCAGCATTTGTTCACTGAGCCCCGTCATCTCCAATCTAATGGATTGGCAAAATAATTTGCGCGCACTTTCAAACGTGCTTTCTATTCTACTAATCCTTGTTCATTTGCTGACCTCGATCGTACTTATTACGAAACCATAATCCGTAATGCATAATGTTACGCGTAAAAGTCCGACACAGCGATTCGATGTTGACGTTTTCGTTTGTCATGTATTTTTCCCGATGATGTCAACTTTTTCAAGGGCAGCGGGTTTCGACCTTCCAGTGCTGGCACACAACAGGAAGCGGACGGTCAAGATTTGGCAAGCCACAAAAGACATACCGAGCAATATAAATTTCAACGTGTAAAGTAAGAATGAATATAACTTTACCCGCTAACACGAACGATTTAAATATTGAAATTAACTCAAAACAACACGTCAACCCAAAACAGCACAAGGAAAGGAAGAATGCCCTAAAACAGTACCCCAGGTGAACCGCCTATTCAAGTCGACTGTTTGTAACAAAATTCATCGTAAATTTGTCATGCTATATTGGGGACCGCTTGGAAAATTATTTTCTCAACATTCTCAAAGGATTCGAAAATAAAAAGCAGATCGTACTTTAGTTGGCATGCTTCCGGTTTGCAAGCTGTACAGATTATAGTTGTTCGTTTGGAACAATATGATGAGCAAAATCCATTCCATCCAGAGTGAAGCAACTCAGATATATTCGCAGTATTCTCTGATATCAACGTTTTTGTGGGTTTCAAAGAGGTCTAATTTTGAAGGTCATTCTCTCAGGTGACTTGCAGTCCGGACGATGTGAGCAGTCTCTACAGTTGACTAATTTTCCTTTCATTTCTCCCTTCATTAGTTATTTCATCCCATTATCCCTGTCATTCATGTATGCAATCCAGTATTCTTCATCCGTCACATTTCTATAATGCTGTGAATTCATATTCTGTATATTTTGTCTAGACAAACCGTACATATCGCGAGTGATTAAATAAACTGTATGCTTTTAATTAAATTTTTCACACAGTAAAACATAGATAATGATGAGTCAACGTATGAAATCGGATTTTCTTGGTCATGGTAACTGACGAACGAGTGCCTGGATGCGCACAGAAAAGGCGATGAGACCAGCTAAGACGGACGTGTACGGTTTCTAACCTACTAATTTTTACCAGTAGATTGCTGTTATGAACAGCAATGTTGGGCTTCTACTTTGAATGACGGGATACCACCAATGTGCCGCATTCACTTAGTTCATCGGACAACAAAACCCCGGACAAACTTACGAGTCTTTATGAGTACAATTGGGCATAGAAACGTAAGGCAAACAAACGAATGCGATGATCGTAAATCGCATCCGGCTATGCGTCACCGGATGGCAATTTATCTTTTATCTTTTACTTCATTCATTAATGAAACGAAAGGAAGGGGGCCGCGGCCAACAGAGGGCTGCTAAATGGCTGTACGCGCCAATGGAACCGTTCGCGGTGCTAGTAATTTGTCGCAGATATTGATGAAATAAACAGCGGTAGCTAATTGAAACGGAACATAAAAGGTCAAAACAGTTGATCTCTTCTAATTTTTTCATTTATATCGTCTTTAATTAGATTTGGTGTTGAATCTGCCAATGATGTTTGTCGCTCGGTGAGCGGCTGTACAAATGCGCACATTCATGATTGCAGTGTAAGCCACGTTGTAAGAATTCTGCCAAATTCATCCGAAATTGTCTTTCGATCGGCGAAAGTTTTTTTTGGTACAACAGGTTACAGCATTAAAAAAGTAATAGGGAGTAGGAAGTGCATACGCTTCGGTCTTGACGAGTGCACGCAGCGTGCTCTGGACTTCACTGTTGAAGGGGAGTAGGGTTACCACCGAATCACCTACCCCACATCGTGCGTCATAGGACAGCGATTTCTCGTTTTCGAGAATAATAATATCGATCAGATCACTATCCATTTCCCACCGTTTTTGTCGCCGACGAACGCTCAGTTAATCTACCTCCCCTGTGTCCTCTTCCTGTATCTAACAAACAGGCGCGCAACTGATACAGATTCATTTGTTACAGTTAACACATCCTCTATCTCGCCCATTAACATCAAACTAGTAATCCACGTCTTCGGCGTTCGACTTTTATGATACTGTAAACGTGAAACCCTTACTGAATTAAGTGATCCAACAAGAAATAGTACACTGGAACCCATTTACAACATACCACTCAGTGCAGCACATAATAAGGTTCCACAGACTTAGAAACATGGTCACACAATACCAGTACCTGACGAGGTAGCCGGAGAAGACACCGGCAGTGCCTCAGCACAGTAGATCGAATATTCACACACTATAGGATAAGGGGTGGAAGAACGAACGTTAGTTGTCACAATGGCAACAAGTTTAGCTAGCAGTACAATCATGCGTACGCCGAAATATCGTCAACGTATGCTGTATCCCTTTTATCAAGCAGGAGACTCAAAAATATCATGCTTCACTGAAACATCAACTTTCTGAAAGGCACATAAATCAAGGGAGCAACATTAAATTTTCCAATCTCAATTCGGTTCACCCTTAATAGCCATTACCCTTGCACCAATGTGCTCTGGTTTCGGGCACTACATCGTAGCATCATCTAGTCGATTGGGAAAAACAACGAAGAACAATGGAGACCAGCTACAAAATAGTAATCAGATTAATTACACAAAAGAAAGATTTCAAATGCAAGATAAGACTGACTGCCGTACTAAGCCCATTTAGCGGAACCTAGCTCACAGCTCCTACGTATACAGGACTTCTGATTAATAACCAAGCTGTCACGCCGATGCCACAGATGCTTCAAATTGGTGCCTAAAAATCGAGCTTTCTGTATGCGCAAAGATAAACTGTCCGATATATGACCATTTGGTGACGCAAAACTAACTACTTCGCTTACCAGTATTTCTAATCAGACGGTAGAGTTTACTATTATTTCCGGCAGCATTTTACACTTCCCTAACCGTCATCATTCGCGGTTATTTCTCAGACTTCTGGTGAGCTGAGGTTTCAGGGATCCACGCATAAATTGCCGGCTAGATCCGGGAGACGGATCTGCAAGCTTCAAAAAGGGCAACTGAAGTCAAGGATATCCACCGTTTTTCAGGTTTTCATTATATGGAGTCCTGTGAGGCAGCTGTCGTTGGAAGAAGCGTTTCTTTGATCTGCTCCTGGTGTTTCCTACAGTCCTGGGCATTTTGTTCAAACGACAACCACGGTGAAAGCTCTAATCGGAAACTAAGTCGGCGAGTATTGTCTATAATTAGTTGTGCAGCACGGGACAAAGCACCACCTGAGCCCACCGATGAGGACTAGAAGGATAGGCAACCGTCCACTGATCCACGCCGCTGGTGGCCCAAAGCATCGTGATCAGTGAGTCCAAAGGGGAAAGGATGTTGCCATCTGAACCCATGTCCCATTTTATGACAAAAATTGACGTTTGCCAGAAACAGACTGTGGTCAGAACTAATTTGGATGAAAGGATCTCCGTTGTGAGCGCGACCGGCTGGGATATAGAATCGATCTCCGATGTACGGTTCCGTTTCTGCTGAGTGGCTAATTTGGGGGCTGAAATCACCAGCATTGACTGCAACGCATACTTCGGATTAATAGAAATATCTCCCGGTAACACTCGTTTTTGGTTCTAGGAGTGCTTTAGTGTGCGCCTACACCATACCCACCACTTAAAGGCCTAAAGAACCCGCAATGAATTATTCATTTTTTCTTCATTTATCTTTTTTGGCTGGTCCGTCCTGATTGACAATAAATCAGATGAGGATACGTGGATGGTTCTGCTAACCGATGCAAAGGTCTACAGGAGGCTAACAGACTGCGGAAACCCTACACAGTGGAATTCAGTTGTATTTCATTAATTAACTTCATATCAGCCACTGTTTCCCCGCAGTCTCTGGGCCGCCCGATGCATGCATGTGACAGTCCAACAATGAGTCGTCCCGAGTTATCAGTCGGCTCAATCGATCGTCCCAACACACCACACCCATCCAAAGCCAACCACTGTCACATGAACATCCCGACCTGCTTTCGCTGCCAAGCCATGAGGCAACGCACTGACAACAGATAGTTCGCATGCGCGAACGTGGTATGCGTCTGCAGTGCCCTATTTCTGACCTATCAGTGCCATATTTCACTGAACGAGTCCGGTGGTAATTGCAGTTAGCTTGATCGCTCCGAATCCTTGCGCCCAAAGGCCGAAATAGAGTCCTAGGCCCGACTGATTGTGATAAGTCGGGACGATAATCACAAGTCCGAAATAATGTGGAAGATATTATAGTTTGGAAACGAAAAACAGCCTCCGTCGTGTGAGTGAATTCCACTCCGAGTGATGACCAGAATGACAGGTGCAAATCGGCTAGGCGCGTGTGTATGCGTCTCAGTCGCACGCACACTCGAGCAAATGAGTTCATTGGTTTACACGCTCACTAATGCATGGTCCATTGCGAAGCAAAACAGCAGTGAATCGCTTAGGCCAAAGCTTAGTTGTATAGGTTTCAGTTGGCACTGTTCATGAGAAACTCACGATGACTACTGTCAGCATCATCATCAATCAGAATGAAAATGTAAGTACCTAAGGTACACTGGAAAGCATTGTGCAATCAATAATGCAACTTCATCGAGTCACTCTTATTATCCATGATAACAGAAAAGGAAGGACTCTAAATTCAATAAACGCTTTTGATAGTAGTATCACCATTAATTAGTGGCTGCCTTAAAGTGGGAAACGACAAGAGTCACCTCAACTTATACAATCATAAGGGTGACATCCGTTACAAATGCAACTGTAGCGCCGCTCTTCGTACATGCGACAGACTGTATGAATAATGGTATACGATCGAAAAAAGGAAGGAATTCGGACATCCGGTGAATACGAAGTATAGTCGGAAACATTCAATAGAGGGTTTAGGATAAGATCTCCTTTGAGATTGTGCGTACTGGTCATAAAAATTAAATAATGAAGAACAAAGCGTAATGGATGATGTAGTTGGGGTTACGAGGTAACGTAATCCAATCGGATTAGCAATCGATAGTCACAGCCACGCGTCGAACCCTGTTTTTGGATCTCAGTGTATCAGTAAAGCAAATGTTTCTGTTTTTAAGAATGTCGTGGGGATATAAACGGAGGAGAAGTGTCAAGACATGGAAGCAATGGCAACGTGTAAAAAATGAAGGAAGGTGGCGGATACATAAAACAATGCATCTGTTGATACTGTTGCTACAAGAAAAAAAGATCAGAGTGAGGGTATCACGCATTATGCTGTCAGGTGGATGATTTTCGTGAATTATCTAATTCCGCAGATAACCGCATATTTTCCGTGAGCAGATCTTCACACATTCGCTTAAGACGATTGACTGTTTCCAAATTTGCACTGGATAAAGTTGTCGAACCGGGATGATTTTTGACAACAGAAGAGAACATGGACGAGAAGGGAGCGAAAAGACTGCTAGCAGTGCGTGAGTTTGAATCATTCAATATTGAGCTGTTTGCACCGGGGATCACAGAGTTTGCCGGATCAGACGTGTTGGCAATAGAAGAGCCAACCAGTCGATTACTCATTTCAACTTGAAGTGCGCGAGTTTTGGCCGTCAGCTCCTTGTCAAGCCGTTGGACGTGACGACGCAAGGTGCAGTTTTCCTCTTGAACTTCGGATAGCCGATCGACCAATGCCTAAAACAAGCCGAACAAACAGCATGGTGTTTAGCATTGTATCTCCCTCACAGTGAGACAGACCTAAATATTTTTTCTCCCTGATCGACAAAGTTCCGCGCAACACCAAATCATCCTGGTGGGAAAGGATAAACCATGACTGAATAACGAGGCCTCCCCCCACCCAAAAAAAACAAAAGTAGGCACGACGAAACGGGTTATTCAATAATTTTCTGAAAAGGGAATGAAACAGAGTGGCGGTCCGCGGTGTTCACAATAAGCCGACGTGTTGGCTAGTCTGGGTAACCTTTCTTAAAGCAGAATATTTCATATTTCAAAAACCTCAAGCAACGTCATACTGTGCATCGTTTTTTTGCCACAATCCGAAATGAACACGGTTGCTCTACTCACCTTGCAGTCGCAAACGCGATGAGAAACAAGAAAAAATGCATGGGACAGTTAACCATTATGCTTTACTACTGAACAGAACTTGGCCATTATGAGCAGCACACGACTCCAGAAATACTCTTAAACATTTCTGTGGGATGACACAATTCGCTACACAAATTGGAAAAGAAACTAGTAATCTATTTTAAACATATTACACATTTTCGGAAAGAAATATGCTTTCTATATCTAAAGTAGTGTGATTTTTTTAAAACAAGCGATTGTGTTCGGTTATTCGATTCTACTTATTTCGCAAGGTTATCCACCGAATAATCAACTATTTGCAAGTTACTATTACTTTTGAATAGCTTATCGATATCAAACTTAGTCTGTCAACTTCTTAATAACGCTTTTGCATTTACCCACATGCGGTTTGGTACCACTGAACAAGTTCACTACAGGTAGTTAATTACTTTCAAATAACAGTTTTTAACCTTAGTTATCGATTTTACTCAGCATCATTGGGCATGTCATTTAGAACAGTAATCGAGACCGACTTTCTCATTGTGAACGTACATTCGACCGTTCAGGACAGATGTGTTGTAGAAGCACCACACTTCCTAACCGCTAAGGCCAATGACGCTGGGGGGCGAAGGACCGGCCTCCATGACCTTGAAGCTTGGATTGGTCTGGAAAGGCATAAAATTTCAACAATTCAGTAGTTTAAGGGGAGACCACAAGCCGGTCTTAACAATTCAGGGCAAGCCGCTTTTGTACGATAAGGCATGCAAGGGTGGAGCAGGGTCTCGACCGGAAAACACGACGGGCTGACAAACTCCTTTGGTACTAGATAAATGCAACACACGCCAGAAATCTGATCACCTGGAGGCCACAGAGAAGGATATAAAACAGAAATTTACACTAGATTAGGAGCAAAGTAAGCCGCCGGCTGAAGAGAAGATTGCTTTCACTCTCGAAGTTTTCTTCACGTGTCATTCTTTACGGATAACGTTGTGCGCGTGCAAGTGATATTGTCCGTTCTCATTGATGCGTGAATATCTGGGTGCAGGAAATAATTGCAATCAGTGAGTATCCTGTTAGCGTTGAATAAGTATGTTGACTGGCCTGCATGAAAGTGCGTATACAGAAAGAGTACAGTTGAGAGGCTGACTTAGACTATCAGATTGAAGATTACTTATCACACTATTTAACAAAGAACCGCTACGAGTATCAGACATGCGATCAGCGGGGCCATTATGTTCAGGCAGAGCGGCAAACAGCGATGATTGCGGCCAGAAGAGAGGCTGAATAAGATACGAAACTCTGAGCAGCAGCATGCTTATTACTATCCACCCTGATCGATCCAATCGGTGGCGATGCTGATAATCCTGCGTGATGGAATTCGTTGGAAATGGCAGACAGGAACTGCCAGGGAGTATAGCCACGAAGCAGGAGAACCATTAAGGATTTCGAGTAGAGCCCTTAGTTCTAACAAGAACTTGTCCGCGAGAGCGTGCAGTGGATCAGGGGATGCCCATCCATCTGAATGACTTTAACTTTTACACATTTTTACGCTGAGCTGCCGGCTCGATTCAGCTCCCAAAGCGAAGAACCAAAAGACTACATAGGATGGTTTATGTCAAGCCGAAGATCCAATTATGCACGGAACGTCAATGGGTAGAGGCCTGATGAAGTGGTCTCCTGGTCCTCCAAATCAGGCGTTGATCTGAATTAGCAGCTCAGTCAGAAAATGACTGGAAAAAATAATTGATCCAAGTAGATGAGATTACACTCAGCCTTGCGGCCAAGTTCTTGTCAGAACTAAAGGCTTCAGTTGAAAACCCTAATCGTTCTTCTGCTTAGCGGCTGGCCTCTCTAGCGGTACCCGTTCATCAATCCCCATGGGTTTCACATCTACAAATAATTCCATACTGCATCGGCCGCCGCACGGGATAATCAGAACAATGCTATCCATTGCATCGAGCGAGGTGGGTAGTGATAAGTATCCTAATGCTTAGAAGTCCCTCTGTTTTACCCAACCTATTTCTTGTGTCTCCAACCCAATCTCTTTGTCCCTTCTGCCTGCCCATAGTGGCCCTACTGATAACACGCCCGATACTCGTAACGGCTCGTTGTCAAACGGCGTAGTAGGTGGTTTTCAGTCTGTTAGCTCACATTTTCTCAAGCCTCGTCAGCCTCTGAATCTCGGCTCCTTCAGTGTGTGTACTTTAATGCAGGCTGTGCAACAAGCGCGTTTAGCTAGGACAGTAGACTCCTTCCGATTGATGTCTGCCGCGTCAGTGAAACACGCGTTCAGGATTCGAGTAGAGTAACTAAATCAAGTGCGCCAAATGTCTCGTCAAGGTATTTCCTTCACACTTCAGGAGACGAAGCAGCTCAAGCTGTGGGTCAACGCGGCGTGAGGATAGTCCTCAGTTAGAAGGCTGAAGAGGCTCATTCAGGCTGGATTCCAGTTAACATCGTGGTTGTGGCAGGTGATTTTAACGCACAAATTGGAAAACTTAGTGCGTCGAAATCCTGTTTAGGTGGATTCAACAGCCATCGACGCAGGTCACAAGCACGACTGGCTGTCGAACGTCTGTCTGATTCGGCCGTTCACAACAGCCATGAGCAGAAACTGTTCGAGGAACTAAGAACTCCGACGAGCAGCATTGTAGACAAGCAGTGGGATCACATCAAGCTGTTGATGCATTTCGCAGGAGTTTTTTGCCTGGGGTCCTAGATCTGGTGTTCATCAAGGAAACTGGATCTCGAAATAGTCGCTAGGTCTAATGGAGCAAAAACACAAGCTCCCTAAATGCAAAGAGGCGTATGAGATTGGTCGACAGTTTCAGCGTCAGTTGACAATAAGCCTGAAAAATGACCGCGAAAACTGGTGGGTTAAGGCAGCTGAAGAGATGGAGGAAGCGGTCGCTTCAGGTGAAAGCGGAAGACTGTTTAAGCTTATTACTTGACATCGGCGGTCGGCGAACTTCGACTGATGAGGTCATGTGCGACAGGAATGGGGAGCTCATCCATCGTAGACAACAAAGGCTGGATCGTTCAGCTGAGCACTTCGAGGATCAGTTTAGCTGGTCCCTCGCTAACGTAATTAGTCCGACGTCTATAGCTGCGAATCCTTGTGAGGTGTCACTTGATCCCCCAACGGAGGTGGAAGTGGAGTCGAATATTTAGCTTCTGCAGAGAGAAAAAGCGGCCGGTCCCGACGAACTCCCTCCAGTTCTTTTCAAATTGGGTGCGGGAGCTCTGGTGAAATCACTTACCTCCTTGCTTCATGATATCTGGGACCAGGAGGGTATTCCGCAATCGTGGGATGAGTCACTGAATAGACCCTTCTTCAGGAAGGGCACACGGAATAACTGTAGCAATTATAGTGAGACCAGTTTAATTAAGATAAATACTAAGATGTCGTCGAACACCGATCACCGAGAGTAAGATCCGCGAACAGCAGGAAGCTCAGGGTTGGATCTAGATTCGGTTGGCAAATTGTCCGTCCATCGAATTTACTAGACTGTTTTCATATAAATGCATGCGATTGGCAACAGAAAATTGAAATCTTAACAGCTCACCAAATTCGCCTTCGTTTTGTTCTAATGACTTGGAGAAACAAGAAACAACGTTCCAAATTGTTAAAATCCCCAAGCATGAAGTTTATTCAGTTGGATACCAAACAGCACTCTTACGAGGCCCCATCAGTACAACACTTACAACCTGTAGTGACTGATACTGACGACTTATATTCGCATTAGTTACTTAAAGTGAGTTTGGCATTCACCTACCGACTCACTCCAGAACCGCCTCCAGTACTGAACAGTGCTGTCGTTTATTCTCTTGTCACGAATATTTACACAACACAAAGATCATCTTTAATCTAAAGAGTTCGTTCACGAATTGACCGGCTCGTCAACATTTCTGACCTATACGAATGTTATGCTGTCCTATGCCACTAAGTTTCACGGTCACGTTGGACGATTCATTTTACCCCCTTCCATACACCTCCCATGCAATGAATCCCATTGGCGACGCGGCACGACCATTTCACTACACTCAGGTGTCGTGTATGCAATAGAAAAAAAACAGGTGTAGTTCACAAATTCAGCACTAAAACTGTTCACAGGTTACCAAACGGGAAAAGCACATAACCGCGTTACGAGCAGGAAGAAGCAACGAATGTGCCTGAAAACACCCAAATTACGGGCAGGTCAATCAAGTCAAATCAATTTAGTCCAGTTCATCAACAGCTGAGATTAGCGATTACCATCAGCAACCTTGCATCAACGTGCTCTGGTTTTTGTCGAATACTTACTTCACCGTCTACCCAAAAGACAGAAACAAACGAGGAATGGTAAGGAATAAAATGCAAGGTAATGAGTTAAANAGTCGAACTGGGAAGTGGAGGGAAGCTATGCGACCTAGATTACGCAGACGACGTTGTGTGCCTGTTCGAGTCTGTGGACCATGCACAACGGGCACTAAATAGACTGTCGAGATCGGTTGCTCGGTTTGGCATGTGCTTTGCACCTTCGAAGTGCAAAGTACTGTTACAGGACTGGACGACAGTAGCGCCGAACTTGATACTGGATGGAGAGAAAATAACGACTGTGGACCGTTTCACCTACCTTGGTAGCTGCGTGTCCAACGATGGTAGCTCGGGAGTGGAGGTAAGTATGCGTATATCCAAGGCTCGGACAGCTTACGCTGGATTGAAGCACTTGTGGCGTCGGCCTGATATTTCACTAAAGTTGAAAAGTCGTGTGTACTGTGCTGCAGTGCGTTCAGTTCTGTTGTACGGTTGCGAGACGTGGAGTATGCGTCTGGGTGATGTTCGTCGGTTGGAGGTTTTCGACAACCGATGTTTACGTAGTATGGCTAGGATTGGATGGAGTGACCGGGTGAGTAATATTGAGGTTAGGAATCTGGTATTGGGTGCCACTTCTGGGAATAGCTTGTTTCAGCATATGAAACTTAGTAGACTACGCTGGTTGGGTCACGTGTTGCGTATGACGAACACTCGTCTACCATACCGTGCCCTATTTTGTGTTCCTCCTAAGGAATGGAAGAAGCCATGTGGAAGCCAGCAGATGACGTGGCAACGAGGGATGAGAAAATGTACAGCGAACTAAGGTAAAGTAGGTGTCTCACGTCTTCGTGGTTGGGGTCCGAAAGACTCGTCGACTTGCTGGCTGGAGACACTTAAGGATATGGCAGTGAACCGTGAACAGTGGCGATCGTGCTGTCATTTTCTATCGAATCAGAATGATTGAAAACACGTGCGTTCTTACAGTTAGACTGTGTTTCGTGTGTGTCTGCTGTAGCAGCATCTTATCTTTTCCCGCCTGTGTAGGTCCACTGCCTGTTCGCCTTGGATATTCACTCTTTTTATAGAGACGTGTAACTCTGGGGAAAGGTAGCGGTCAGTGAGGCTTGCCTTGCAGTTTAACGCTGAACGATGATGATGATGATGATGACTGGATCTCCGGTTTGAGATATGACATCGTGTATAGGTTGTTTGGTCATGGAGACACGCAAGCCGTCACGCCACATAAAGGCGCATTATCATTGTGACATTAGCATCAAGCGGTAGAAGATTACTCGGTAAGATGTGGATACTAGTTAAGGCAAGATTTGGAATTCAGAAACAACCGCTTTCGGTGACAATGTTGTTATTGCGGGCGACCAAAGTGTCCGATGTATGTGAAAGTGTTGAGTAGGGAATTTGGTACTATGGGTCTTTATCGGAGCCTAGGCACTTGTATACGGTGGAAGATCATTTCCAGAAATCAACGGAAACCGGTTGACGTTTATTATATGGCTGGCTTATGCTTGTTTAATTTCCAGACCATTTTACTGCTTTGTCGCTAGATCCAGGGTTGATCTTTTTATTCGAGGATGCACCTCTAGGCTTTGCACACCGAAGTGCGACCTGCAACACAGTAGTTATTCCGAATGAGCCGATGTTCTTTTAGCCTGTTCATATGTGTCCTCCAATGAACTGTGGTATAGTCCTCGTTATGCCATCTTCTCGATATCATCTGCATCGGACTGTTTTTATCCTAGAGGTCGGTCTGCGAGCAAGCGCAGTACTACCCCAGTCACCACAAACTGTTCAACCTCAGTGTTTCTTCAAGTTATTGAGTTTTATGATCAAATACCCTGTGTCCGACATCAGCATTACTGTCGTAATTCCTTCATCATATTCAACCAATACTGCGATGCATCATTGTTTAAGCACACGTTCTGTCCTCAATTGATGTATCTGTGCCGCATTCCACAACCAGTCTTACTGCTTCTGTGTAAACTCAACCTTCGATCTGTAATTGAATGTGGCGCCGGCGTCACAAATGTCTGAATTTGGTAGACACCAACCGAGATTTCTGTATGCACAGGGTCATTTCATCATATATGAGACCGCGACCAAATGTGGTGCAACTGCCTGAACGGAAATATCTACCCATTTTGCCCTACTTCTCTCCAACAAAAACAAGACTGGCTTTGAGCCGATCCATTCGTGCAACATCTTGCTATTTGAAGGTGAGAAACGAATCTCGGACGTATCTACATTATCATTCAAACGGTCAGGAAATACATGGAGCTCACCTGGGTGTTTGTTCAGAAGCACATCATCGGCATATTTTAACTCAGGAAATTTGCTGTCTGGGCAAACATAAATACCATTATTTCCGCATTTGGATGGGGTTATCTTTAAAAATTGAAAAAGGTGAAATGGTTTTTTTGTGAGCACCTGGGTGAGGGATTTCTGTTAGCATGAACTTGGCTTCAACGGTTCTCATACAGAAACTGGGAGAGTGAATTTTTTGGTACACTCCACAGGAGGAGCAGCACATAGGATTGCATGGACCACTTGTTCCCAGCACAAGGTTTTGATTGCAACACAATCGTTATCTTGTATACCGACTGAACGGCTTGTGATTTTTATCTACCATTTCTTTCCGTACTAGTCGTTGGAGCAATTTAGCAACCAAAACCAGAGTATATTAGTACAAGGCTTACGGTTGCAAAAACTGATCTGAGCTGATTTTTCACAAACTACACAAGTGTAAGAAATTTCATACTGTATCGATCGTCGAGCAACATAACTAGGGCGGCATTGCTCACTCACGTTCGAAAAATGTCAGGTCTAAATTAGTCTTATGGGGTTACGCATCCTATCTCTATCAAAACACAAGGTGGCACTTTCTGGTCTTGTATTTAGTATTTTTCCCGTAGTCGTGCATAATAATGAAGTAAAAAAACAGGAATGGAAACGACCATTAATAGAGTGGGCTTCGTTTGGCATGGAGCATTACTTTTCATATTTCACTACCATTTGTATCACCAGCTTTTTCTATTTCATGACTGATTCAAATTAAGGAATTAATTTCTTAGTTTTAAGCATTTTGGAGTTCTTCGTGTAATTGTAATTGGCAAATGTTCCTCACTTCCATCGCCCGTGAAGATCAAGTGTCTCAAAGTCAGGCCCAAAACAAAATCTTACAGACAATTTGGTTAAATGAAGTCGCTTGAAGTTTCAGTGCGTTTGGATGGTTCCCGCCTCATGAGGTACAATTACTCTGATGCCCCATCTTTCAGATATTTCTGTATGCCACTTCCCGTAATGCTTGTCTCTCTCTCTCCCTCTCTCTCTTATTTCGTCGTTCGTCTTCACAACTAGGCCTTTAATTTTTCCCATTTCGTCACACACGTGTAAATTTTTTGTTGTTTTTATGATATATGTCTTTTGACTGTTCTAACCCTTTTCTCTTGATAAAAGTGTATCCCCATTGACCTAAACCTACGAAATTTTCTGTTACAGTGCTTCTCCATATCCGTCTCATCATGAGTGAATGTGCTGTTTTATCCACTAATGGCGAAGTCCGCTACCACGAAACATCCAGTAACTCTGCTGCTAATGGGGAAGTGCAGACAGCGTTCGTCTCTTCTGTTAACCCTTCCACATCTTTAAATATGACGGAATCAGAGGTTGAGAAAGTAGAATCATCACTCTCGGTTCCGGCTCCAGTGGTTTTACCAACTTCGATCAATAATTCGTCATCCACAGAGCAACAGAGCAAGGCGTCAGATGATTACTCATCAGGCCTGGAGGTTCCTTTACGTCGAAGTAAACGTGGTAAAGGCCGTGGTACATCAAATGTTTCGGGTCACAATAGCAACGGTGTCTCTTCAGATGATCGAGTGTCTTCCTGCGTCGTTGAAGGTGTGGAATATAAGACCGGTAAGCCCCTGAGAATTTGCAAATATTCAGATTTTCTAATAATTCTAGTTGTTAATGGGACACGAGTTATGACAATCTTGTTTCTGGCCGGAGACGTTTGAGTATATGACAGTGAACCGTGAACTGTGTCGGTCGTGCTGTCGTTTGTACAGTTAGACTGCGTTCCGTGCGTTGGTTACAGCAGCATTCTAATCTTTTCCCACCTTTTAAGGTCCACTCCTTGTTCCTCTTGGATATTCATTCTTTTCCATTGACACGTAACCTTGGGGAAAAGGCAGCGGTTAGTGAGGCTTTCCTTGCTGCTTAATTCTGAATGGTGATGTTTCTGTCAGGTAAACTATTAACCCTGATTAAAAATCAAGCAGTGTATCTGACAGTCTTCTAGTTCTTCCTCCAGTGATTTAAAATAAGGTCATATCTACATATATATGTCGAAAGGGGATAAATGGTTGAAAAATAGGTAATTAAAAGAAAAGCTTTGAGGTCCGTCCTAGTTCTTTCGGGATACTCTTTTGTATCACCGATTATCGTTCATGGACATTGTTCCTTTCTATGCCCAGTGCTGCCCAAGCTGAAGAGAGCCGCGGGCCTTTGGTCAGGTTTGATCTGCAATAAAGCGATGCCAATGACTGGTATTTCAAATCACACTTTCATTGTCTATCATCTTGGCTCCAACACTTCTCATGTTTCCAATAAAGCCGGCGATTGACAATTTCCGTTATTAGGCCTCTGCTAGCATATCGTCAAGGTATCTTTAGACGCTGACCTTAAACGTCTCCGGATGTCCCAGCGAGGGCGTAGCATATAATTCTGCTAAAATCTGCTCTTTTAATCTATTTAAAAAATTCATTCTCCCAACATTTGTCCTTTGGTTCAACTGAATTGCATTTAAAAGACTAGTCCTCTTCTTAGTTTACCCATTAGATATTCATTTTTTGTCCTGCAAATCTCGGAATGCTTCTGGTGCTGCATGAAAAGTTGGTTTTGTCTCCTACCGGACGTTTTTTTCACTAGTTTTGAGTTCTGCTGCACGAAACCCAAATACATCTCACATTTGAATGCTATGGTCACTTGTGGGTTTTTGTGACACATGAAATACAGTATAATAGGTTGACCCATAATGATAAGACTGAGAAAAGTGAATAAGATGGTATTCACCCAAAAACCAACTTATTGACCCTGCTTTTGAAGAGAGAGATTGTGAGTGGGAAAACGAAAAGTAGCAGTATTCTAAAGTCCGGGGAGAAAATGAAAGATAAAAGCACGACCGCAAGTAACAGAAACTTCATAAGGGTGACGGATGAGCGCGGAAAGGTCACAAGAAAAGGAACTATCGAGATAGGCTCCGAAGAGCAAACCCAAAATAATATCGGTAGAAACAAGAAAATTAGGCACCCGCCTGACGATGGGCTAGTGGCTGTAGACGGAATATCAAGGAACAGTTGTCGACTTGCCGGATGGCCTTTCGTCTAACCCGGTCAAGAAAACAGAATGGGGCTGACGAAGCTTAACCCCCCTCATATTATATTTCACTATATGTTTGAGCGAAATGTCCACATGTGACCACAATATTCAAACACGAGGCGGATTTGTGATTCATGCAGTAGGAAAAGATGAACTTGAGTGAAATCATCTGGTGCAAAACGGAAGGCCTATTTTTTGCGCAGGGTCAAAAAAATCCCGAGATATATGGGAAGACCGCACAACGAGACTACACCTTGACGTGGTGTGACGGCTTGCGTGCCTCCATGATCCAACGAGCTGTACAGGATGGCTTATATCAAGCCGAAGATCCAATCATGCCTGGAAGGTCAATGGGTAGAGGCCTGACGAAGTAGTCTCCTGGTCCTCCAAGTTGGGGATTGATCTGAGTTAACAGCTCAGTCAGAAAAACGAGTGGAACACTAAATGATCCAAGTAGATGGGCGCCCACTCAGCTATTCCCCGCTGCCTTGCGGTCAGGTTCTTGTCGGAACCAAAGGCTTTAGTTGAGAACCCTAATCGTTCTTCTGCTTGGTGGCTGGACTCCATAGCAGTACCCATCCATCAATCCCCATGAGTTGCTCGCCTATTGGAATCTTGTGTGATTTCATGCTTCTCCGGGCTTCGGGGTAGTGGTTGCCGGGACATACTCCTTTCATTGCACTCCTGTGATAGATATGCCGTGAAGGGAAGCTAAGTAAGTTCAGTTGAATCAAAATTCAGATATGTGGTGTTTCAAAGAAATTGAGGGAAGAGAGGATCAGGAAGCGGTGAATGCAACATGGTTGTTAAATGAGGCTTCGTCTTCTTCCGCTTCTCTTCGTGACCAGGTGCAGCGAAAAGCTACCCGGCTGACGGATTACTGTTGAAGTTCAATCTGCAGTCACTAGCCTGTGGTCGAGCGGTTGCTTCTCTATCTCTTTTCTTTGGGTGCTATTTTGAGTTGTTCCGTAATCATCTGAACCGCTAGTTATCCTCATCGAGTTTCTTTTGCTTGTCTTTTCCCTCGGATTGTAAAAATCCGAAACATTCTGCTTTTCGTCTTCACGCTCACGTTTCAGAAAAAAAGAAACTGCCTGCTATGTGGATCCCTTCTCTACGTCCATCTTTTACACTGCCTTCTGAGCACGGGGTTTACCCTGTATACCATATTTCACTGGACGTATAGTAAAAAAGGTCTGGATCCTATTCAATGGTTTGCCAAGCCCTCCGTATCACATTGCCATCCACAGAGAGTGTTTGCTCGATTCGTTATCACGCTTGACCTACTGGTTTCTGGCCTCTACTTGCACTACACCCCAAAGATCGCGATTATTGCCCCCTAAATCGAATTCAAGCCAATGTGCTTGTGATAGAAATGGCGGCCTGTCCGCAGCCGGTAAGCATGACCCCACCTTATCAACCGCCAACTGCGAAGTTGGTAGCTGAAACCTGAAGATGCGCCATGTGCCATACATCTTTACCCTTGGAAGCTGGACTAGGAACTAAAACATGTGTGCCGCACATTTGTGTTAACACTATTGTTCCATGGGAAGATGGAAAATATGGCGTCTCGGTCTGTCGTGGAGTTCTGTAATATTGTAACCCGAGTCTTTGGGTGACCTCAAGTCATTGTTATTCCCCCAGAGTGTCTACCACATCACCGCTGCGTGTAAATTCGATGGTTGCCTTAGTGGTCCGATATCTCTATTACTGTGCTTTCGTCTTCGGTTAACCTTGTTTTTCTGTCATACATAAGCTTAGGATAATTGTCAGTGTGAAAGACGAATTTTGTTCTGAAGTCAGATTCAGTTGATCCAAAACCATTTGCATTTGGAATGAAACTATTGTATCACGGTCGATACGCAACACTTCACCATAATTCTCTTAGTTACTAGTATTCAACATTCAGTGTGGATCCTTGGATCATCATCATCATCATCGTTCAGCGTTAAACTGCAAGGCAAGCCTCACTGACCGCTGCCTTTCCCCAGAGTAACACGTTCATATAGAAAGAGTGAATATCCAATGGGAACGGGAAGTGGACCTACACAGGCGGGAAAAGATAAGATGCTGCTACAGCCAACACGTGGAACACAGTCTAACTGTAAGAACGCACGTGTTTTCAATCATTCTGATTCGAT
>LUCM01003295.1:0-12200 GCA_008360955.1 Fasciolopsis buskii | reverse complement strand
TATAGAAAATGACAGCACGATCGCCACTGTTCACGGTTCACTTTCATAATTCCTTAAGTGTCTTTCCAGCCAGCAAGTCGACGAGTTCTTTCGGACCCCAACACGATGTTGAGACACCTACTTTACCAAAGTTTCGCTGTTACATTTTCTCATTCCCACGTTGCCACGTTCATCTGCCTGGCTTCCACTGGCTTCTTCCATTCGCTTAGGAGGAAACCACAAAATTAGGGCACGTAGCGTAGGACGAGGTTCGTCAGACGCAACACGTAACTCAAACCAGCGAAGTCTTACTTAAGCCTTCATCGCTGAAACAAAGGCTATTTCTCAGAGTGGCACCTAATACCAAGATTTCCTTAACCTCAATATTACTCACCCGGTCACTCATCCACTTCACTACCATATTACGGTAAACATCGGTTTGTCGAAAAACCTCCAACCGTACAACATCACCCAGACGCCATACGCTCCACGTCTCGCCAAACCGTACAACAGGAAACTGAACGTCACATGAGCACAGTACACACGACTTTTCAATTTAGTAAAATAGTCAGGCCGACGCCACAAGTGCGTTCATCCAGGCGTGAAGCTGTCGAGCCTGTGGATATTACGCATACTTACCTCCACTCCCGAGCTACATGCGGTTGGGACACGCAGCTACTCACGTAGGTTGAACGGTCCACAGTCGTTTTTTCTCTCCTCCAGTTATTCAAGTCGGCGTTTTTCTTTTTTGCGTCGGTTTTTTTCCCCCCCAGGGTTTTTTTTCCTGTAACAGTACTTTGCGACCTTCGAAGGTGCCAAAGCACATGCCAAAACCGACAACCTGATCTCGACAGTCTATTTAGTGCCCTTGTGCATGGTCCACGAAGACTCGAACAGGCACACGAAACGCTCTGCGTAATCTAGTCGCATAGCTTCCCTCCACTTCCCAGGTTGCGACTCTACATCCCGTAGACCTCCTTAAAGCATCTTCCATCACCTGTCCATACGGAAGTTGAAAAGGAATGGAGAGAAGGGGACAAACGCCTTGTGTCGACCGCCACTAGTCGTTTCCAATGAACGTGACAGTTCACCGTATACCCTCACGCGACGTAGTATTGCAAATACAATGCTCGCAACGGTTTCACAAAACTCGTTGGCATACTCGTTCCGTGGAGAGCACTGATGTAAGTGCTGGTCGATCACGGAGTCGAAAGCAACCTTTCAAGTCCGGAAGACTTACGATCGTAGAGTTGGCGGTGCGTGTGGGGCGTTTCGAGTTATCTTTGTTCGAAGTAGTGAATATTTGGTCGATGCAACCCGGACCTGCCGAAGATGCGGCCGGTTGTTCGCGGGATATTACTCTCACGAATCGGTGTCAAACGGCGAAAGATTATCGAGCATAATCGGCGCAGCATTACCTTCGTAGCTATCGGAATTAAACTAATCCCACGATGATTGCTTCAGTCACTCCCTATGCCCTTGTTGAGGCTGGGAGCAGTCAGTGACTCGCCCCACGCCACGATAGCGGGATACGCTTCTCGTTCGAAATATCACTAGAAGAAGCTTATTCGCCAGGTTTTGTTGTTCTCAATGTGTTCTGTGAGATTTTTCAGACGTAATTGATGTAATCAGCACCTCTCCACGCCAATTTTGAAACCGAAACTGGGGAAGGTCATCGGACCAGCCAGCTTTTTCCGCTCTTCAGAAGCCGAATATTCACTCCACTTTCACACTCCGTTGTGGATTCCAAGTGACCACCTCCCCAAGGCATTCCACAGCTCCAGGCGCCGGACTAGATACGATAGCGAATGGCCAGTTAAACTGATTCTTGAAATGTCCTGCCCAACGGTTCAGTCTTTGTTGTCTACCATGGATGCGCTCTCCATTCTTATCTCACACGACTTCACTAACCGAAGTATCGCCGCCCACCGCTGTCGCGCTAGCTTCAGTCAGCTGTAAAATCACAGCTTAAACACCTGTCTATTTGTGGTACATCGTGTGTCGCTCCGAAGCGGACGCCACTTCCATCTCTTCAGCTACCTTAACCCACCAGTTTATTCGTTTCTGCGTCGCGTCTTTCGTAAGGCTATATGGTCAAAACTGACGCTGCAACTGTCGACGGATCTTATTCATTTCCTTGCAGTTAGGCAGCTTCGTGTTTTTGCTCCATTAGAATTAGCGACGCTTGAGAGATCCAGTGTTTTTGATGAACACTAGATCTGGGACCGCAGGCGAGATTCGCTGCCAAATGCATAGCCTGCTTAATTGATCCCACCTGATCGTCTACATTGCCACTGGTCGCAGTTCTTGGTTCCTCGGACAGTTTCTGTTCGTAGCTGTTGCGAACAGCCGAATCAGACAAACGTTCGACAGCCAATCGGATTTGTGGCCTGCCGTCGATGGCCATTCAGCTGCCAGCGAAAATCGCATCAAAACTAATGCATGGTCCGATTCGACGTACGTGGTCCAGTATGATCTACAGTTCTGGACAGAACCCTGCCAACGGTAGCTAGACTGCGATGTGGGTCAATCTGACGTCAGTGTACCGTAGCATATGTTATGTGTCGAGTTAGAAGCGCCACGTCGCTGCTTGGCGACGCGAGAACTGTGTCGAAATTTCATGACTAGATAGGAAATAAAGACTTGATCTGCACAGAATGGGTAAGTCTTTCTCCGTTGTTCTGTTCGCTGTGCTGGCAAGGCGCATCGCCCACCTAAACAGGGACTCCGATGCACTCAGTTTTCCAACTTGTGCATTAAAGTCACCACCGCTACCACTACACATGTCAGAGCGTTTGCTTTTCCGAAACAAGGGTGACGAGATCTCATTGTAAAACACCGTCTTTCCTCCATATCGTGCTTGCAGTCTGTTGGAGCGTATGCCGAGATAACAAATAAACTACGCTTACACTACGCTATCTTTCCTGGACGCACAATGATCCCTCAGTCTCATGCACACAATGACGTGTTGACTGGCGATCCAGTTACTAAAGAGCTGATTCTTACGTCTTCTCACCTCAAGGACTATTGCCTACACCATCGTTGACCCACAGCTTTGAGACTGCTTCGTCTCCTGCAATTTGGAAGATAGACTAATATCTTGACGACCGGACGATTTGGGGCAGTTAGTTGAATTACCTCTACTCGAATTCCTGAACTTGTATTGTCAACTCACACAACGCAGACATAATACGAAAGGTGTATGTCCACCTGTTCAGAGCCACAACACGCCTGTTGGCCAGCCTGCATTAAAGTGCGCACATTGAAGGAACCCAATCGCAGAGGCTGTTACGAACATCTCTCTCTTTCCCCAACTTGGAGGACCAGGAGACTACTTCGTCAGGCCTCTACCCATTGACCTTCCAGGCATGATTGGATCTTCGGCTTGATATAAGCCATCCTGTACAGCTCGTTGGATCATGGAGGCACGCAAGCCGTCACACCACGTCAAGGTGTAGTCTCGTTGTGATTCTTGGAGGATGTTACTTATTCTAAAATTCCTTTTGGCTAAAGACTAGATATTATGTTAAACGTAAGATTTGTTTACCTTTGAACCAATGATGTTTGCAAGTATCTTGATTTCGCCAGAACATTGTATAAAATAATGGGGCCCTAAATACATGACGAAGATCATAGTATTTGGGTCGTTATATACGAGCAGTCGATACCATGAAGTAAGAATTCAGGCGCGCCATTTTAGTCGCACCTGTGAGCAGAACTAGCACGCCTGTTCTACCTTCCAGACCGGATGCAAAAATAGAATTTGTCAGCTCATGATGTGTTCCACTGAACGCCAGATTTCCTGAGCGTTAATTACAAACCCGACTGCATTGATCGCCAATACCCATGGTTCAGTTGTCACCGATCTTAAAATCTTCATATATTCTCAGTGATTGGATATTTGATTTAGGTTCGAATTTATTCATTATGCGATGTCAACCCTGAGTTCACTAATTCTTCTGTAGTAGGAACCATCAGTAATGCATATCCGCCGTGTCCTAATTGGGACTCGAACCCAAGGCTAGCAAATGCCAGTCGAATACCTTAGCTGTTGAACCAGCTGCTAACGGTTTTATTGATCTCTGACACGAAACCTCTCATTGGTAACCACAGATCGTTGTTTCCGCAGCGACGGACTGTTATGACTGGAATCACTAACAAACAAGAATGTTACGAATAACCTACAGAGGTTAATGAGTTGATAATCTTCCTGAATATACTATATTTGGTTTTAACATGGTCCTTCGCTTAGTCTTCTACCATAGGAGCCGGTCGTCGAGTGAACTATGATCCATAACCACTCAAAAGTCAGTAACATGTGAGGACGCTGTAGTGCTGGCGTTCAACGAACCATTGAAAATCCATCCCGATAATACCGCCGCTGTGTTCGATTCACATTCGCCCACTCTATTTTATCAAATATTGAACATTAACGTCGAATTCGTGAACAAGGTCACCATCATTTATTGTTGTACACTTCCAACTGCTGCGCCACGCA
The DNA here is from genome assembly GCA_008360955.1 of Fasciolopsis buskii. Taxonomy (NCBI): domain Eukaryota; kingdom Metazoa; phylum Platyhelminthes; class Trematoda; order Plagiorchiida; family Fasciolidae; genus Fasciolopsis; species Fasciolopsis buskii. Next base: position 7,723 of record LUCM01003295.1, on the reverse strand, counting down.
TTATTACTATTATTATTATTTGCTATTATTTGCTTTCATGTTTGTGTTTGCCAGGAGATTTCGTTTATTATGAAGAGCCTGATTTCGAATATTACACAATCGGGCTAATCGAGGAGATAAAGTTCTCGCGTCGTGATAAGTTTGCCGTGCTTGTCAAATGTTTCTACCGGACACATGACATCCCGGAGACATCAAAGCAATCAGTTTTGGAACGAGAGAATTTCCACACACCATCAAATTCAAAGCTGATGAACGATGTGAGTATTCCGCACTGTTTTTCTGCAAAGAATGTAGAAATTACTGATTTCTTATTTGAACCATTACGAACGTGAATTGATGATGAGTACCTTTGAGAATGACGCGCTGATTTGTCGGCTTGACAAAGCCAGTCTTCAGAAAGAAGACATGGCCCGAAAGTATGGTAGTTTCTTTTCAGTAGTGTGTTTCGTACGCGGATAGGAGAAGTACGCACAGGTATTGAATTGGTTGAGCAATAGGGTACCGTTAACGCACACTTGAAAAAGGTAAATAAGCGGGAAACCGACCGTGTGCTTCCGGGAAAATCTTTTCCAAAGCATGCTACTGAGATTGGTCTCTGTACAAGTTCTGCACGTAGATGATCTCAGTCAGCAGAACTGTCAGACTTAATTGGATCATGGGCTTCAGGAAGCCCTCCGATATCTAAGATCACGAACCATCACACTGCGTCAAGTTGCAGTCTTTTCGCGATGGCTACGGATCGAAATAGGCAGTTGTCATTACCGTGTTGGACTCATTAGTTGGAGGTAAGGTGACTCTTAAATTAGTGAACACTATGGATTATGGTGGCATGGAAGTCTTTGGTGTTACATTCGTCACTGTCTAGTTCTTGCTTGCTATAAGTTGCGGTCGCTCAGCTACGAGTAACCTGCGTGACTTAAGTCCTTTTCCCTCGATTACTTTGTGCCTGTGATTGTTTTCCTTTGAATTAGTGATCAGTTTTCTGTCTCAAATATTTATTCGTTTGAAATGTGGTTCCCTTTTTATCGACAACGTCGACATTTTGTATGTCGTATTGTTCTCCATCTGGATAATCTCGTAATAAATGAGACTGTTTTTGTGTGCGACAATGGGGCTACTCGAGCGGTCTACGTGTCAATTGAATGGTCTTTTCGTTTTTGATGATAATTGTCTCGACGGCTCCTCATCTCGTTTCGCCTCTTGTGATTCTGACAGCAGTCACGACAGTTTTTACCTACTCGTCTTATACGTCCATTTTCCTACAGTTTGAACGTGCATTCACCATCTTTTTTGTATCGAGAGCACACCCTTGTGTGTATTCGTTTGGTTGTACGCCCTTGTTTCACCGCCTCGTTGGCTCTTCGCTGTGTCGCGCCACACTAAACGGGGTTGGCATACCATGCCATGCATTGTGCATCAAAGCGAGAGCACCATTGCGATCCCGTTTGTCCACACTCCGTTTGGTTTGGCATAGTTTTTTACACCAGTTATCAGTAGAATAAATGGTGCTATCGATGGTGGCGGCTGCTCCCAACATTCCGCTGTTCATCGGCCTCCCACCTCTGCCCCCCCCCCGCCTTCCCCGTTCTGCCACCTCGTCATTTCATGTCGGTCGTAAAAACCTGCAACATGTTCGCACGACACGTCCAGGCCTCACAATACTAGTCCAATTTTGACTGGTCCCATGTCAACGGTATTATCATGTCCCAGTTTCCGGACGAACATGCTACTATAGCTACGGCCCCAGATTTGTACGATTAAACAGGGATTACGACGACTGGCATAGTACCGATGGTGGTGACTCAGATGCCTCAGGATTAGGGCGTAACCGAGTTTAGATCGTATAGCGCTAGTGACATCGTCTATTTGTGTGTGTGTGTGTGTGCGTGTGCACCGAGCCTGTGCCTTTTTCGGCGCTTTCTGCCTCCTCCCAGTTGCCACCATATTCGTCCGTCGAGGATAGCAGGGCATCGGCGTAAGGGTAACGACCGCAACCACCTCTCCCCGGATCACACTTGAGTGGCAAAGCGAGCGCAATTCGCGGCCGAAATTCAGTTCGTGCGAGTGAAAAACATCTTGGTCCGAATATGGAATGGTCGATCAATTTCCTATTCCCCACTCCTTAGTCTTTCGTGAGGGTCAGATCAACAGACTGATCAGTAGAAGTATGTACAATACATGTTTGTGTAGTGCCCCTGCTGTCAATCTACGGCTTCTTGTTGCGGCTTTGGTTTTGTCAACCGATTTATTGAAACAAATGGTTGTCCGTCCAGTACCGTTGTCAAAGTGACCACTAACCTCTGATTCGAATCTGTAGATGAAATGTGAAGAAATGCAACCTTTTATTTCGCTTCATTCCATCTCGGGCTTTGTTTTGAGCTAACAACAGCCGTAATTCTGTTCGTTACCAGTTAGACCTTTTTATCTAAGTAGTATTTTGTGGAAAATTCAAAGGATGAGTCAATTTAATTGCTTCTTGTTGGTGGTCCATCAATCACCAAAAAACATGCACGGCGCCGTTTTTCCGCGGAATTCTAGATAGCTGTAGGATACTAAGGCTATGCAGGTTTGGATTGAAAAAGTAACGGTGTGTGCAGTACAAATCAGCTCATTCCATAATATTTCACTCACTGTTCTCAATTTTGTATCTGTCAATCAAAATGGATTGTTAAAGTACTAATGTCGATGACAAAAGTCATTTAATATTACATCAGTCATGCAGTCCTCGGGTGATCGATCGGGTTGCGATTTTGTACAGTCCCAAATGACAAGCGATGGTAACTTATCAAACCATTGTTTTGGCATGCCGAATTTGGCCACTGATATGACTTCCAAATCGGCAAATGTAAATGTTTCTCACACGATACTACCCGTCCCGGGGTTTCTATTCCAAGACCGCATTACTTTCAGGCAGTTGGTTTTTGTTGTCACTTTTCGTCTGGTATATGTCGTTTTGTCGAAATCGTGTGCTTCCCTGAACATGTGGTGTATTTTGTTAGACTGGATTGTATTAGGATTAACGCCTCAATGCGCGTTCCCTGTGCTGTCCATATTCACAGTCATCGGTGTAACTGACCGCGCCGTTTACATTTATCTGTTGATCCGGTGTTGTCAGGAGCTATCAGCAGTTATCAGGTGGATTCTTCAATGAAGAACATCTATTTTCACAGGGGATACACCAATGACGCCGTTGTGAACAAAGAGAAAGAAGTCCTAAGCAAACTGGGCTTTATTCGCGAATCACCTCAATACAAATAGGCCCCGTCCTTAACCTTAAAATCAAAACCTTGCGAACCAGGTCTTTTTAAACTCTTCAGGAGGAATCCCTAAATCATATGAAATGATAAGCCTCCTTTGACCGTCACCATTCTTTGTGTGATTCCCTCTCCGATACCCCATTCAGTCGTAATAAAACTCGAGATTATTAAAGCTGTTGATTACTTTTAACTGATCACCATAATTGTTAGCCTTCTAGAAATGACTTGTATTTACCCTGCTTGGAAGCCTCGATCACCCTGCGATTCAAACCTATAGTTTCCTGTGTGTTGTCACTCACCAATGTAGTTTACTAGTGTAGTAGTGGTCAAAAACTCTCCAACTTCATAGTTCGGTATATCGTATAGGACTTTCTGTAACAAATCATCTACGACAAAGCTGAGAAAAAAGGGAATATAAAGTACCCTTGTCAGACTCCATTTGAAAACGGTGAATGGTGGCAAAAACTGGTTTCATTCTCTACCAGTGACCGAAGTATGATTACATAGATTGGTGGTGATAGATCGGCTTTATTTTAATTACTCCGCTCTAATTGCACGGCTTGAATTCGTTTGTGGATTGCGGTGGTGCATACGTCTTTCAGCTTTTCAACCGCATTTTCTTATGACAATTACAGCTTTTTCCCTCCACTCAATTTGGCAGCCGAGAATCTTTAATCTGTCAAACTGCCCTCTTTAAACATTTGATCTGAATTGTTCGTTGAGCTTTCCAATTGCGTTCAAGCATGACCTCTAATATATCGTGGTTTCTGACTATGCACCTTGATTTTGTCCATCCGTCTTTCAAGAATGTGTTCAGTTTGTTTTGGCTCAAGTCTGGAAGTCGGCACGATCTCATGCCATTTTTGATGCTCTTACGGACTCCATTCGTTCCACGATAAGACAGTGTTTTCTTGTTAAACTGCATACGTTCACTTTCTGCATGCTGGTTAGAGGATTCAATATTGGCGAATTGCTTACGTGTATCTTCGTGACTATCACTCGGTTGAGAAAACCGACTGGCCTAGCAAAATTGATCGACATTCCGTCTAAATATATGCCGTTCGGAGTGGGGCTTTTATGCTATTTTACAAGTCGCTGCGAAAGTTTCACAAATAAACAAGTGGTAAGCTATTTTTAGACTCCGTGCATGTTTAGGACCATTCTACATTTGCCAAAACCACTTTCAATAGTAGATGAAAACCCCCCCCCCTACGCCTATCAAGTTTCTGATTTCTGTCTAAAATGCCAACAATCCTCATAATGAAATTGCGAAACATGGGGGAAATTCCTATTTCCAAACGAAATTGTTTCGTCCATGGAAACCAGCACTATGAACCGTAGCAAACCGGTATCGCAACGCGACAAATTCGGTCTGGTAAGGACGAGGCCGAATGCTTTCTCATTTTTACTTTTAGTTCGTCCGCACTAAAAAGTTTAATCTGTTTTTGTTGGGCTGCACACTTGTATATGCTCGGGTCTTTTGTCTTCTGATATTCCAATCCAATTCATACTGTTTATACCTAAGTGAAACCCAAGTGTCCTATATATATATATATATATATATATATATCTGTGACTTAGCATTGCTGGCCTCCAACTATCGTTCGAAATGTTTTAGGTTTCACTCCTCCCGGTAGATCCGATTTTCGGAAAAGCAGGATGTTTGCTCTACGGTAATTTTAAAGTTTTTCGACGAACTGTTTACGTATGTCATTGCAACTAATCAGACTTGTTTATAGATTCATTCTTGATATTGATTTTTCTTCAGGTTCTTTCTCGGGAACTTTTCGCTTCCGAGGTTCAAGAGACGCTAACTTCGAAGCAACTGCGTGGCCGTTGTCATGTCAGTCATTTAGGTGATCTACACACCGCGATGTCTACTTTTTGTCCCACCGAAGAAGACAGTTTCTTCTATGTCTTTGCCTACAACCCGGAAACGCGGCGACTGATGAACACACGGGCGGAAATTCGCGTAAGCACTCGGCCTCCCTTTCCTTCTGTGTTTGTTTGTTCTCGCCTCTAGACTTGTTTTTTTTTATCACAGCTCCTGTCCGTCCTTTAATTGTCAGATATTTTGTCTCCTCTTTGAAAATGTGTTGTGAGATTCTATAAAGTAGAACAAATGGTGCGCGAAGATTGTCCATGTTTGGTCACCAGTATTTTCGTGGCTTGAGTGAAATATAGTGGAAATATTTTCTCAGTCACTCCGAAAGTAGGCGCGAAAACCAGATATATATATATATATATATATATATATATATATATATATATATATATAATGCTCAGCGTCAGTCCAAGTAATCTTGTGTATTTGTTTTCATCACAACCACTGTTGCTTCGTGGTTCATGAAATTTCAGATGAAATAACTGCGGTGAATTCATTAATCCAGACAAGCAGAAAGTGTATAGGGAGTCGTTCGGCTGACAACTCAAACAATACACTACTAGAAATGACGAACGACGATTGCTCGATGAATTCAGCCAATCAACTGTCCGACATTGGATAGGTTCTTTTGTTGTTTTCAGTTAAGTAAAGCCCTTCTTTCTTTTTTATGGGAAAAAATAATATCTGGTGGAAAATTGTCCTTTCACGGCAGACGAGGATACGAAAAATTTTTCGAAAGAAATGTCTTCTTCCGCGAAAAACATTGTCTCCATTGTCTCTATTGGAAGGGTCGGTGCTCTGTTGCTAATTGCACTAAGTAGGTTTCAATTGTGACGAAGAATTGCACAAAGTCTGTAAACAGTCGGATTCTTCTCCAAAAACGTGAACGTTGCTTTTCACCAAGGACGGTCGTTTTCATACCTTGTTTTTATTTCAAAATCCCAACCTGCAAAGTAAGTTAAACGTAGGAATGACTTTTGTAGGTTCTGAAGCGAAATCAGTTTGTAAGTGATCTGTCTTACTCTACCGTAGTTTGTCGCTTTGCAGAAGTTGTGCTTCATCCGATCCCAAATTAATTTTACAGTTGACTCAGCGCTGTGTGACCCACACTCGAACCCAACCCTATTTCTTTCAATCCCACATCATATTGCTGTCTTCAGTACGATGAAGTACTCTCACAAAGTTTTCCATTAAACTTCTTTTTCTTAGGTCGGGACTGCGTACCAAGCATCTATTCCTGCGTTCCGTCACTGTCCGCCTGCCACATACCGAATTCGACCACATCATTGTATCAACTGTCCAAAGCACAATCGACCCACCCAGTGTAACCAACTACGTAATACTGATCCACTACCCTCTTCTTCTAATTTCGGAGCATTTCATCCTGAAACCCAAGAAAACAACCCTGGGCTGACATCTGGCCAAACTCCCGCTCCTGAAGACTTGGTGAGTGCAATACCTCATAACATGAACGAGGAGAAACATGCGATGAAGGCTCACTCACCTTATGCTCCTTCTAACGCGAACAGATCAGATGAGAACTGCTCAGTCACAACCGAGAACGAAGAAGCGAAATCTCCTCCGAAACTCGAATCATTTCGTTCCGGCTCTCCAAAACGGTCAATGACTTCGTCTCCCTCGGCCTCAAATTCAGCCAGTCATTTGGATGATGGCTGTCCCCGACCGTCTTCGCATCGACCCGACGTTCGTCGCCGTATCATCTCATCCCGACACGATAGTTGTTCTCGCCTGATCAATCCACTCCGACGACGCATCAAACGAACACATTCTGTCCATCGTCGGGTTGCCGGCCACAGACGCCGAAAACGGCGTTTCGAGACGATAGTTTGGAGACCACAAGGACTTAGCAGAGCATTGTCTGGTCATTCACCAGACCCGATGATCACACGAGTGACCCAGGGCGATGGTGAATTGGCCGATGAGCCGTTGAAAACTTATTTGGATGCGGTTCGATCAATCGTTGCGTTTTTCGGTTTTGGTGGTGCCGACGATGATCTGTCGTCCGCCGAGAACGGTCTCGTCTTAGCCAATTTGGCAACAACAACGCAACACGCTTATGATACTCTTCATAAATCGGACTACTCCTTAACTCACGCGCTTCAAGCTATCTCCTGCAATCCCATCGTGGCGAAAGTGAGCTGGTTTCATATTTATTTGGTTGTTTTTATTTTGCATGTTCGATGGCGGCGACAGTTCGTGGTCGTGCGGCTTGTTATCACGCCTAACTTATTGAGGTCTTATGTGGCTTTATACCACTTCCAACTTCAGTTTCATGGTTGTCGGAAGCACTTGTGGCTACGACTTGATATTCAACAAAAATGGAAAGATTTTATACTTCGTACCATATTGCGTTCAATCCCGTTGTGCGGTTGGGAGACATGGAGTTTTGCGTGCTGAAAATGTTAGTCTCTAAGAGGTTTTTGATTACCGATAGCTACATAGCATCGCTAGCGACGAACTGAATAATGTGCGAGTTAGGGATCCAGTACTAGTTCTCGGGTCAGAGAACATTTTATCACCTAACTTACTGATAGGACGCCAATCTCCAACCTGCCGCGTC
>LUCM01003294.1:15996-28123 GCA_008360955.1 Fasciolopsis buskii | reverse complement strand
TAAGCTTATGTGCGACACTGGCGATCGGCGAGCGTTGATTAGTGAAGTCATGTACGACGGGAACGGAGAGCTCATCCAGGTTAGACATAAAAGGGTGAATCGTTGACCTGAACACTCCAAGAATCATTAGCTGCTTACACACTAACCTATTTAGGCCGACGTCTGGAGTTGAGAATTCTTGTGAGGTGTCTGTCGACCGCCCAACGGAATTGGAAGTGGAGTCGCATATTCGACTTGCGAAGAGGAAAAGCAGTCAGTCCTCACGAACGTCCTCCAGTTCTTTTCAAAGTGACAAAGGAGATGCTCATGGGATCCTTTACCTCGTTGTTTCGTGATATTTGGAACAAAGAACATGTTCCGTTATCGTGGAGTGGGTCACCGATTGTACCCATCTTCAAGAACGGCATACGAATTGACTGTAGCAATCACCGTGGGGTTAGTTTAATTCTGATAGTTGCTAAATTGTTAGCTTTGGTGATGCCTCGTCGTTTGAGGCCGATTTGTGAGAGTAATATCCGCGAACAGCGAGACGGATTTCTTCTAGGTCGAGGTTGCATCCACCAGTTATTCACTCTTCGCCTCATACTGGAAATGCCCCACATACCACCGTCCTATGATCGTAGATTTTCCTATCTTGAATGCTCTGTTCGACTCAGTGGATCGGAGAGCACTATTCGGTGCTGTCCATCATAAGATTATGTGAACGAAGTTTGCAAACCGATTTCGAGCTTAGTGTTTCTGTTTCTATGTTCTCGTTGCAGTCATGTACGTTTTCTTCTATGTCCTTGTAAATTCTGTACTTCTTGCGATGCGGCTTAATTTCACTAATTGGTAAGCCCAAAGTGGCCACGTTTGACCGCAAAAGTGTGCAGCACTATAATATTTGATCAACTGATTATTAACCAAAACTAAGCTAAGTTGAGTATGCATGCATCATCACCTGTTGATCTCCGCTAATTGAAAAGCAGTTGTGACCGTTCTGCTTGCAGACACTTGAATTCCAAGCGCCCTTGCCACTGCCTGATCTCCTTGTCGTATTAGAGTTATTAGGTTACGACTGAAACTCATTCTTGACAAACGTGTCGCTTACGTAAAAACAGTTTCTAAATTTCAAGGAAACTTTGGATCCATTGTCTTGTTTCCTGTTCCTTTTCAATTAGCATGGGGGAATAATTTGCAGTCATCTATGGTTGCGAAAGCCCATTCCTCACAAAGTCTGCGCCGCGACGTATTTTCTCACTATATAACCGCTGGCTCGTGCATTTGCCTCCATGTTGCATGCAAAAACGTTACTTTATTGAAACTTTTTGAATTACCATCAAGACATGATAGATTAAATGGCATCGTAACAGATCAGCCTAGACTGCATTTGTCGACTGGGAGTAGGCAGGCAATAACAATGCCTCTCCGAAAGCTTAATCATCTTATTTGATTTAGTGGTTTCTCTCTAAACTTTACACTGTTTGAGATCCACCGGTTTGATGTCGGGATTTTGGTTTACTCGGTTGAGCACATGGCCGAAGCTCTATAATTTTCATGTGGCCTGCTGCTTCACCTGAAACGATTGGGTTGTTTTTGGTTCCCCGTTATCTACAGCTTTTCTGAGAAAGGTGCTTATACAACACATAGTATTTACTAAACCATATATTTGGGCATTGTTGTTACATTTGTCTTTGTTCCCAAAATGCAAGATATTTTTGGTCAGCTACACAGCACAACCATTACACGGCAAGAGATGGAGTAAAATTTAAATCAACTAAAAGCATTCAGCTCGATAGTTCCGGAAGAATTCTACCCTTGAATTTCGGGTGAAGCGTTATTGGTATTAGCAAACGGCTGCACAAATCTCTTCCAACGATGCAATGATTCAGGTCTATTCTCGCATTCTTGGGGAAGACTGAACTTTAGTGCTATTTTCAAGAGGGGAGATTGCTACTTACCAGCCAGCTGCAGACCTAACAGGATGACCAATATATCAAGTAAGGCTTTGGCCCCATCCCACAAACATCCAGCGACACACTTATGCGACAAGAATTTTATATCCAGTGTGCAAAATGGCATTTTTTCAGGCAGATCACGCAATGCGAATACGTACTGTATCATGGATGGCTCTACCGAAGCTTATGACCTAGATTGGTTTTACATGGCCCTTGCTTTCGTTCCTCGAAAGCATTTGACACAGTTCCTCATATTCGTTCGTGATAAAACCTGGGGTCTTATATGATATTGCAATGTAAATCTTGAGGTCTGTTCTGCTTGTGAAAAACTGTGAGACTCAGGCTGATCCACTGACGGCTTGACCTTCATTATCTTTCATATCTCAACTCATTTTCCCTGTTGTCTGCTTTCCTCAATGATCATATAAGCTCCCTAAACGAGGAGTCTTCTTTGAAGTGGGCACCTCATAAGTCGTCGTCCCAGCATTTTTGGTCACTTATGTTTCCTGTTCCGGCACCCAAATTGCAGTATTAGAGTGTCAACAAGCAAATACGCCCTAAGTGAGCCTTACCAAGGATTTCGCCGGCTTTTATTTATCACCAAAGTCCTCGCATTAAGTCATGTCCACGTGCCCTTCATACTCCACTTGGCAGACTGACACCGATTTTTAAGCACCTTTTGCACAGACCGTGCTTTCCCTTGTGTCATTGTTTGCCGTATGCGTTGATTTCAGTTGTTGATTCTGTTTGGTTTCCATCTAAATATGTAAAAATAAGACAGAACTATTGAGAAATATTTTTGATAGTTCCACAAACACTACTTTCCCTGCTGTTAAGACTCGTCCATCATACAGAAATATCCCTTGGGCTGATGACTGTTTATCAGATATGCATTCGCCGTTCTATCCTACATTGTTGTCCTTGGCCATGATCCTCCTTGGTAATTGTAAATTTTTGACATTTTTGCGATTTCTTAATGATTCTTATTGACTTTTCCGACCAATGCCATACACATGAACATAAACCTATGATTTTTGCCATTTCCAATTAGTAGCCATACCTGCCGAAAAATAACAACCATTTCTCATGCTCGATTTATCAAACCACTGAATTCGATTCCCATATAGTTACCCACTGAGCAGTAAAGCTTTCTTTTCATATTCATCCTTCAACCTGGTATGCATTCGCCTATAGCCTTTACACCATGGGACACAAGAGAACCATGGCATCTGCGGCTGCTTTTTCAGTCCCAATGAACTTGACGTCAAATAGTCCCTGCCATTGTGTTGTGGTCTGCTCTGCTGCCGATAATAAGCCCTCGTATTTTCCTTGTTAGTATCAACTAGCCTCTTTAAATTTAATGAGCATATTCTGGACGGCTGTCCTCATTGAGAACCATGATCATGCGTCTTGTATGCTTCTCAGCAAAACTAGATAAACATAACGCTATTTTATGGTATGTTGTCAGACTCCTACACTTTCAAGCAACTTCCTTTTGGAACCTCAACTGATACAGCAGACCCCTTCCAAACCAACTCCTCACGCTGGAATTCAGAGGGTTTTTCCCCAATAACTTGCTAATTCCTAATATACTTAACTTCCTGGGCCCTGTTGCTTAGTGGACAGCGCCAACCTGCACGTGACTTGTGGCATGGTTAAGCCAGTTTTTGGGAAGGTTCTGGCTCATTTCGATAAGCTGATTATGCACACATCGACAAAATATGAGGAGGAGCAAAAGTTATCAGGCTGTGGATTTGTTCAGTCTATATTACAATAAGAAATAGAAAAACAGTCTGTGTTTGTGTCCACAAGTTTCGCTTGCTACATAGGTAGACGACTGGAAGCCAACATGAACACTGAAGCCGCTATTTACGAAAGCCGCTAGCAGATGATTTTAATAATGTGCAGAAGTGGTACAGCTGAATGCATTTTCACAAGGAGGCTGGAGGATGGCAATCGGATCCAGCTTGCAAAGCCGAGCACAACGTTTAGGCCAACAAACGCCACTTTTAGAGGTAGTTCCAAAATGTTTTACTCTCAGTTAGTCTAGGGGGATTGTGTAATTAGCACCGTCACCTTTGAACTAAAGCGCCCTATGGGACCGAATAGGAACTTTGGGGGATTTATATGCAGAAAACCTGAAGGCTAACGCGTACTCTCCAGACTGGGTTATTGCAAGCGAGTGCCGACGGGACAACAACCAATTAGGAGATTAATTGAAAACCCCATGAGCTTCGGAGTTTATGTCTCCCATTCCGGGAATAAAGGAAAAAAGGCAAACAAGGACGACGGACAAAGGCTGTGCCAAGATGACTGAAGCGGAATCAGAAAGTAGAGGCAATACGCCAGGCAGTGCAACTACACAGATCGGTGGGAACATAGTCTGAGTTGACCATAACAGAAGAAATACAAATGAATCCCAAAACGTGGTGCCACCAAGCGTAGTCAAGTATGGCCGACAAGATTTAGTGTGAATCACCCAAGTCGGAAGGTGAAATAGGAGCTTTTGAAGTCAGCAGTGAAGCAAAAGACCTTAGTGAATTTTTAATTTTGAAACGGTTGAACAGTGTCACCGTACTAATTATTTGCTTCGACCCCTGTGACCGGATTACAAATAACGGCTGAGATCAAGCAACCTTTCCTGGATAACGTGATCTTGAACAAAATCTGTGGCCCAGGTGTTGTTCACCCAGATTTCTAAGAGCCTCAAAACTATGGCCACACACAAATTGCATTTTATGCGTCGACCAGCTAGGTTAGACTACCATGAGAACGAATGGTAGATGTTTTGGTAGCCATCTACAAGAGAATGCCGGATACACAAGTAATGGACCATCAGTATGTCTTGCATGCGTCATTTACAAGTGTCTTGGTAGACTGGTGGAGGAACATGGCTTAAACTCCGTGGAGCAATTGTCTTTGTATAATGCGCAGTGCGCGTTCACAAAAAAAGGGTTTTTACTATCCAAACCCCCGGATTCTCAAGTTACACAACGGTGAACCCTGCATTTGGTTTAGTGATTTACCGGCTTATGGTTTATAAGAGAGTCTTTTGACAGCGGACGTTCAGATCGCATCTAAACGTCCCTGTCAAGTAAACGCTAGTGTCAAGAGAAAAACTAGGTCTTAGCGACTGCCTGTACACATATGGCACGACAAGTGTAAGTTCTTGAGCAACTAAATTCCCGGCTTTTATGATAAAACTAGTGATCAAGTTGAAACCAACATCTTTCATTTATGCGGACGGCTGAAAGTATATCCAAACAAGAAAAACTGATAAATTGGCAAAAGACATTAAAAAGGTGGTAAGCTTGGCTATGGGTTGGGATATGCCATTAAATGAAAACATAAGTCACCTGCATACAGGTGCTTCAGAAATTCTGACAGTAGTCAAAGACAAAAGGGAGCTTTCGGATTTTGCGAACTGGTGAGATTGGAAATTACTGGGAGGTAAAATATGAGTAGGCCATGAACAGTGGTGATCGATACAGAGTATGTCATGGGATGAAGCGAGGGGAGTTGGTGTATCTTACGTTGTTCGGGTTGGTGGTCGTGTCTTGGGTGGGGGTTTCGCGTAGGGTGGGGGTTGTGCGGCTGTCTTCGTGTTGTGTTGGGGTTGATGGTGTCGTTGGTGTTGGGTGGTTGGCTTGGGTTATGGGTTGTGGGTTTCAAAAAAACCAGGAGCGTTTTTGTTCCCCCATTTTTACCCTTGCAGGAACATCTCGGATCCGTATCTCGCATCTCTCTAATAGAGGTGATTAATAACAAAGTTAAATTTACACCATGTGAAGCACGGCGTGGCTTAAATGGACCAAATGCGTCCTATATCGCGCGAAACCCATTAATATCTTGCTTGCTCTTGACCTTTCTGACTGCATGTTTGCCACTCATACTCGGACTTGTACGAATTACAATACTGCAACCCGACCACTTTGGCAACACCAGTAATGAGACAGTCGGAACAGTAGCATAATTGCGTATTATTTGAACAGGAGCCGGTGCGAGCGAGAGCGTGCGTGAGTAACACGCAAGTAGCGACCGTGCTTGGCGGTCAACGTTTGGTTAAACAACACTATCCGGGAGAACAATCCATGTATATTTGCTTCGCAACGCGTTCTCAAGAAATCGCCTGACAACCAAAACCACTGAAGGCCGGTTGGAAATTCGTGGGCAATGACTGCATCAGACTGAATTGCTGGAAGATCTTAAATCAGTGATACACGAAGGAGTTGATTCTGGGTTTGGATGTGGTGAAAGACGGTTCTAAAACCGGAAAAGCGTGGCGGAGATCGATTCCTTCAGTTTGGTCAGTCAAAATATTGAGGCTAGTGTCCGACGCTAATTGCTGCGAATGTGAATAGTCCGCAGGTGAATTTTTGAAATTTGGCAATCAGGACGTTTTCTGTCACTCGGATTAGTTCGGCTGAGATCACAGGCCTTGCGAAAATGATAGACTGCTGGTGTTTTAAAAGCAATTGATCCACACGGCTAACACACATATGAGGTTGGGAAGAAATATATCTCCGCCATAAGGCGATTCACTACAACTTCGGGGGACTGGCAAAGCGCGAGCCTAGATGTATGAATACTTTCGGATTCGCTGAAATAGCAAGTTTTAGTTTTGGTGGTTTCTGCGTCGCCCTGACGAAGACGTAATGAGAGTCCACGTGTTTTTTTCATTTCGCGGAGTACGAGACCTCGTCTGCGAATGGAGACGTTGCATGGTCGTAATTTTTGTCAGCCTAAAAAACACCATTAAGGGGTGAACGCAGGAGGCGTGATCCCCCAACCTAGCTGCGCCCGCACACCGCTGCAGTCGAGCTTCACGCCCGATGTGCGCCGGTCGAAAAGCGGATCTGACCGAGCGTCCACACACAGAGTGTCGGGCGGTTGTCACCCCGTCCAAGTAAGTTTCGCCAGGCGGGGTGGTAGATGAGTTTATGAGCTTGGGTCCTCCCTGTCCTCTGGCGTGTGCATGAGGTCGAACATGAGACCGATAATTGTCGTGCCGGAGTCCGTGAATTCTGGTCTCGGCACGCTGTGCTCCTATCTGATAGAGGGTAAAAGAATAAAAGGCACTGGTGAAATGGTGCCCGTGAGCATCGATGGATGTTCAACTTGGTGGCCGGCATCCAACAGCGGTCGGTGATGTCGTTGTCGGTTCAACATGCGTGCGGCATGTAAATGGGCTCATAAATCTATCGGAACAAACACGTCGTCTCGTTAAGTATCAGATTATACGCCACTTATCGAACCAGTATTTTACACCAACGCATATGAAAATGGTAACAAATTCAGAGAAACTGTCACAGGCTTGCTCTTACCCTCTGTTGTGCTACGGTGACCTTGCATATCTGGAACTTCGAGTGTGTTTCTTAGTGTTGTGGCTTCGAATGCTACCGTAGCACTCTCCACGCGGCCTAAGGCTCCGTGGATGGTTAGACGGGAAGGCGTTCTAGTGGACGCTGGAGTTAGATATATATAAGTTGCCCGTAGTTAGAAAGTCGACACTTACATGAATGCAGCTAGGTTAATACGATCGATTAGAACACCTGACGTGTGATGTGGGCGTCGCCGTCGCGCTGGCAATTGTCCGAAATGAACTTTTTAGGACCGCGTCCTATCACACGAAACGGACCTCCCAACTGCAGTTGCAGTGGTGGTCGATCACATCGACCATCAGACCGCGCCATTAAATAATCGTAAGTTGAAGGTAACTCATGCGGGTTTGGAGAATGTTAGCGCTACGTGATTTTTGCGTGGCTCCGCGGCGCATTGGCATGAAGCGTTTGCTCTTGTTGTGCGGGACATTTCACATAGCCGCCATAATTATGAAGTTAAGTTGGGCCTCGTTGTGAACCAGCTTCCGAAGATGCATGAGCGACCGTGCAAACACATAGCTTGTGTTGAATGCGCTAATGCGGCATTCTTCCATATTAGAAACTTTGGAAGGCTCAAGAGCGAGCTACTGCAGTATAACCGCTTCAAGCGAGTGTGGCTGCGGCTCGCAGAGTAACTTTTCTTTGCCGGTGAATTCTTTGCCACATTGCAGTCAACTTGGTGGGTAAGTAGGCGGTTGTTTTCTGATCATGTACAGCAAATGTTTCACAACCAAATTTGAGAACTTCCGGCGAAATATGATCTACGGTCGGTGGCCACCTGGAAGCGGCCAAGCCAAGTGTGCTTTACGCCAACTGCCAAGGAGTCTTTTGCGGCCTATTCTGATGTAGGACAGGGATACGGTATAGCCCTTGGCTGGCGAGTAAAGCGGTCTACACAGCCAGATGAGTATTTTCACGGTTGGGTCATGGAGGCTGGCAATACACAAGGCCCCTCAAGATCAAAATATACATGGTGAAAACGTGTCTTGTGGGTTCGCCGGAAACTTAAGCACGTGTAGCTGATTCTGTTGGTATTACGCCAATAGTACTTTTGGCTCTCTGGAATTAAAAACAGGCGCGAGAACACTGGCGCACGTCATGTTTAACGCAGAACCACACAAAACGCTGGGTCACTGGCCTTGCTGATGCATCCACATATAGCTTCGACCACTGTGTCTGAGGCGTCGGCTATCAGAGACATTGGTGCTAAAGGGTCGGGATGTGTGAATAGCGCAGTTTTGGGGATAACGTCTTCAATGAAAGTGAACGCCTGTTTTGCAACCTCGATAGTGCATAACTAAGCATTACCTACCACCAGTTACAGATCTGTAGGGTGTGTGTAATCATTTCTGCGCAGATAAGAATAAAAGGCTATAGTCTGGTTAAACACAAGCAGGAAACCCTGTTACTAATTGTCGATAAAAGTGAGGCTCCGGATGGTCGCGAATACCGGCGACGTTATCCGGTGATGAAGCCATACCTGGGGGTGGGACGACGTTATATGCCCTAAGAATGCGACGCTGGGCTTTGCAAGCTCGAATTTCATGACGTTAATAGCTAGCGGTTTTTCAATGCGACGGAAAAGATCCCTCGAGGTGAGTGGAGTGTTGCTCCTCCGAGTGGCTAGCTACCACGGTTTCGTCTAGGTTCACATACACATTCTCTAACCCGCGTGTAACCTAGTGCATAATGCTTTGGAATTTGCCAGGAGCCAGGCGACGAGGCCGGCTAAAATTTGGGATCTTGTGGTTTCTATGCGGTGGGCTACCTTAGTTTTGCCGGCAGGAAGTGGACCGTTGCAGTATACGCGGGCAGTTGCGCAGTAGGCCATTATATGGCTATCCCGCGGGCGGTCTAGCGTACTTGGACGTCATTTGGTTGACGACGGCGCACGAGCCGCTCACGGTTAACGATGTTTTACGATCTACTATTTTCCTGTGCCAAGTGTCGAATAGTAGGCCGAACTGCTGGAGGAGATACACGCCAGTACTAGCGTATGGGACGTCAGCGACGATGAAAATCCAGCAAAATTTACGATTCAGATCTGAATCGATTTCCGTACATGTGAACTTCGGGTTCGTTTGTGGCCCGTAGCGTCGCTGCTTGTGCACCGAACAAACTGCTGGAGTTGCGGGGCTTGCGCTAACCTCGGCAATTGTATCCATCGGCAATAGTTTGTTAGTCTTCAGGTCGATGACTTCAAAGGGGCGACAGTTAGTAGCTACCTCGGTGTCGTGTGCCGCGACCGCAAACCGGGCGCCTAGTTCCCTTGTTTCTAGCCCGGAAATGTGCACACATTTTCCAAGCCTCCGAAGCGGTTAGAGTACTTACAGTAACATTCCGCGGATTGTAGGAAGGAACGCTTGGGAGAGGGGCAACTGCGCCTGCCGCAACGCCGGCTGAGGTGATCTCGCCACCGACCTCCATCGACTGTGAGCCTCTATAGCGATGCGTCAACCTTCGACAGAACAGTTGTTAACTCGTCCTACGAAGATGAAGATACGGCTCTGCGGGATGAGCAGTTATTCATTGTTGAGATGTTCCGGCTCTAACACAAAATAGTATCATCAGCGATTTTGACTGTCTCTCCCAGTGAGTATTTGCGGGCAGTGCTAATCAACGGAGGTAAATGTAGTGGGATCCTTTAAAGCCGCAGCCCACTTAGCATCAGGTTCTAGCCAAACTTTGTGCATCTTAGACGCCGCCTCTCCCGCAATAGTTCTGAGAGCCTCTTATTTCCGAGCTCGATTACTTAAAGCATTTGTAGGGTGCGTTGATCTTTCTTCGGGGCAGTCCGAGATATGGCCGCCTTTTTCAACGCCTCGTAACTGCGCAGATGTACCGCGAAGTCCCTGATCTGAGGGCTAAATCTGGCGGAAGATGGCCGGCGACCCATTTAAAATGACTGAGATCATTGAATGTTTTATAATTCTGGAACTCTAGTTCAACTAAACTAAACTGAAGTTGAGAATACTGCGACATGAAACAAGGGGAATAAATATTTAAGACCCTTGATATCGGGTCTGGTGACGATTTTCGCTCCGCAGAGGTGGCACCGCATTTGAAATAAAGACATTGGTTGAACAAAACGTGTTTGGAACTGGTGACAGATAAACTCAGCCAGAAAAAATCAACGAGCAATTAGCAGCAAAGAAGCAGCAATATTCAACCACAAAAAGGCGAAAAGAGCGTTAGAAAAAGAAGATGGCTGCTCACGTGACGAGTATATCATGTTTGGATCACCAATTTGTAACACCGCTTGCTTGAGCGCGGATTTCTTGTCAAGTTTGCTTGACCTTAACCTTTTTGACTGCATGTGCGTCGCTAGTATTCGGATATATACGACTGAAATACTGAAAACAGACGCTACCGGTAAAACAAAAGGACCATCACATGCGGCTCAAGTTTGAGCATATTTTAACTGGAGCGTGGGAGCGGAGCGTGCGAGCAGAGCGCGCAAGCGGAGCTTGCGTGAGCAACTCGCAAGTGGTAACTGCGCTGGTCGGTCAGTGTCTGATTAAACAACACATCAGGAAGAACCAATCCGTGTTCCGCTAGTTGCCTATTTAAGGTCAGGTGCAAACTTTCTCCATGCATATTCACCGGTTGCCACAAGATGCGTTGGTTTTCGTTTGGTTGAAATTCACCAGCTCCAACCCAGGAATATTTTGTGACTAAATTCAGCCAGAAATGTTTCGGGCTGAGAAATTCCTGAGCCTGTTTTAATTTTTTAGTCAGTGATTAAATCTGTCCCGGCCACTTGCTTTGCAGCTGTGGAAATCAACATAAGGAGCAAGGTGCCATCGCCTGCTGGTCTACGTGAGACTTCATATGGATTTTGTGTCTCCGTGCACTACTGTTGCTATTTGATGACAGGTGTCGTCAACAGATCCAGCGTGGCTTCATGCCAGACCTTGGTAAGTGGTGTTCATTCACTAGCAGGTGCATCCTCACCCCGTCTTACGCTAAACGTTTCCAATCATTATGACTGGGCCTGCTGTAGCTTCGCAGCCTCAGGCTCAGTCTGCCTTTTCTCTATAAATTAATCAATCCTTTATTATCTGCCTTCTCCTCAATAAGCGTTGCTGGAATCTGTGCGTACCCATTGAGAAATAAGGCCTTCCCTATGCCAGTTCCCTAGACGAAATCGTTCCTCAGAACCAAAATTTCAACGCGATTTACAGCAACTTGTGGAACGAGCTATCACCGTGCAATGTTTTGGCTTTCAGATGTCTCTGGTGGATTACTATGCTGGATGCTCTCTTTGCAAACTTACAAGTGATTTTTGATATTTCTTCGTGAGGACGTGGGTATCTGTGCCCTATTTCTATACTTAAAACAAGGAATTTGGAAACGCGCGCCTTTAGATATGCAGTAACACTTTTATACCGCTGTTAGTGCACTTCTCTTCTCCGATTTTCTGTAACGTACATTTGTCCATGTTGACAAACCGTCCCCTTTACGAGCTTGACACACGACAGACACTGAGATCGAACCGCCTGGATCACAACGTCTTCGCGCCGGACGATATATCACCCGACGGAGAAATTCGAGCGCCTATCCTTCTACGAGTTCGTCTTGATCTGACCACAGCTAATGGTCCCGAAGGGCTCTCTGGTGCTTTTCAGTGAGTCTATCGTAAGTTCGGTTAAACCCGGCGCAAGAGTGTTAACGGCGTCGATTGCAGCAATCCGTCCTTGGAGATATCTCCTAATTTTATTACGCTCTGATAGATAGCAGTCGATTCAATCAGACTTTGGAATTCCCACTGGCTGATCAGTTCATCCGTTTTGTGCTTCGTGCCAGTTT
>LUCM01003292.1:245969-279648 GCA_008360955.1 Fasciolopsis buskii | reverse complement strand
ACCTGAGCAGAGCCAGTCTCATCAACTGCCGTATGGGCTCTCGGATTCGGCCCAAACAGATGACATGTGGGACCGGTTGTCTTTGAAGTCCCGATTATCAGAGAATTTATCTCCACTGATCCTAGTAGTATAATCCTTTAGTTCTATATTTTGATGCATTCATATGTGAAGTCATTTGTTGCACTTATGACTGGCAAGAACAGTCGGCTGAATGATGCTGAATGATGGGCTGCCTTCTTTCTTTAGGTTGGCTCAGCCCAACTGAATTATCATCCAATCACAGTTATGGTTCTTCTGTGGACCCTTCGACGAACAACTTCCATGCACACTCCTGACGCCACTAAAATATATATAAAGAGAGAAAGGGAGGATGGGAGAGTCACAGCTTCAACACAAGTGAAGTGCGCAGCACTATATTGTATGTATTTTCACAAACTTCCAAGTTGCTAAAACGACAGTTCACAGCTTCCATTATAACCTTAATGAAAACGTCTGGTCACATTTGAAAACGCAAGCATCTTCCTAACCGTTGATGGATAAATGAAAATCGTTACTTATACGCAGAACCAATTAAAGAATGGCGACTTTCCGAACCTCAGGCTGTTCCCTCCGAGTGCTTTATAGTCACATTATTTGCTTTATCCTGTATTAGTTGAACGCAAAGCACCCTAAAATATTTTGCATAAGAACAGAAGGTGAGCAAATTCAGTTTTCCCTTGCTTGTTTATAATTTAACCAAATGTTCATTCACTGAAATAACAAACTTCATCCGTCGTGGTGTTGTGATTTGGTAGGAATCTTAAACAGATGTACGCCAGCTAATATCAGCTCACGCCTTTCATCCGCCAGACAAAAACTTCCATGCCAAGAAAAGTAGACTCACATGATCATCCTCCCTGAAAATATCAAAACAGATGATGAATATCTTTTTGTTTTACTGATTGTCCTTTGGAATTCACACTTGGCGTACAAACCTCAGGCTTTCTTTCAACCTTGCTCTTGGGGAGCACCAGACTCGATTTCGGCTTTCATTAGAGCTCATCGGCGGTGCTTTTCTGTCACCGCAGTAGGGGTTTGAACTACGCTCTTTCGTATGGTGAATAAAGAACAGCTGTGCATAGCGCAGAATCAGCTTAGACATTTGTGATAGACCGTGGAAACCACTTCGAGTGCTGTGTTCGTGTTTGTGTACGAATGAGCTTTTTTTCGCACATGGACGCACGGAATCACACATGGCGCAATCTGGTCTGGTCGATAGCATACCCAACCTGGTATCTTTTAAAATGTGGTGTGAGGTGTAAAAGCGGTCATTAATGCAGGTCTCGTGAAATTTTACTGTGAATACCCGTTAAAGCTAGCCGCAAATTCTCTTACACTCGACGGCTAGAATCATCAAAGACCTGGAATAGCAAAAGCACGTGCAGGTTTATCGGGGACCGTTCTATCACCTAGCTTTGTGGATTTGTTAACGATTGGGCTCCTTATTGCGTCACTGATTATTGGTTTTCTAAGAGCATGCACTAACTGGAGGGATAAGACCTCAATT
This sequence comes from Fasciolopsis buskii, assembly GCA_008360955.1. NCBI lineage: Eukaryota > Metazoa > Platyhelminthes > Trematoda > Plagiorchiida > Fasciolidae > Fasciolopsis > Fasciolopsis buskii. The sequence goes on along the minus strand of LUCM01003292.1, from coordinate 278,102 downwards.
TATCTTAATATCGTCCCCGATTCCCCTGGTTGGTTCACCTTTTATTATTCATGAACTGAAGGAGGATGACCGTCCGAACACCGGGGCCGACTGCCGACAGAGTAACTGAAATTCTCAAATCACCTGACCTGAAGTGATTTACTTCTGCCTATGTATACGTTTGTGGTTGCTTATTTCTGTTTACGGACGATGGCTAAACCAGAAGCTTCAGGAAGCTGGAGGTCAGATAGGAAGCCTTATTGGGCACTAATCCCGGAAATTAAAATGATTGTCCTTGAAACCAAAATCCCACTAGTAATCGTGTTTTCCCTTCACTTTTATTTGGCACTTCATAGTAAATGTAACCTAATTGAAGAAGGAGGGTGTGGCCATGAAGAGACCGTCTAATAAGAAAGGTAAGCAAGATGGTGGCAAGCTTTGCGACTGGATGCCACGTACTAACCGCTTGAACTCCTTTCGGTAAAAATGCCTCTTACGCTGTCCTTTAGAGGTGGTTCGGATCAGAGAGCTGCTAACAGTAAAATCATATATGAGCGGGAAGTAGGACTAGGGAATTTTAGTATTGGAAAATAACGCCATCTTGTCTATGGCCCAAAATACCGGCCCCTTTACAAACGAACAGCTTCAAAGTCAAGTACTCTTGGTCTCATTTACAATGACACGGTTGCTTCTCATCGACAGTCTGATCAGCAAAACCGGTTGGTGTAGAAAATGAAACAGCGCACTATCAGACAAATATTCTCATGAACAAACGAGAGCTGTCTGACTTTACTGATTTTTGAAACTCCCAGTCCCAACAGTAAATTTGAAAGAAGCCTGATAACCCGATAGTCAAAAAGTCACTAACACTGCTCGATTTCGACTGGATGAGACTCTGGATTCGGTTTGGAGTAGATTATATCAAGTCTCAAATCTGTTGCAGATCGTGCCGCAGTTTGAGATCGAAGTATACCGAAAGTCACAAAACGGACGAGACGCAAGACTGCTAATGCATGGGGGATACTTTTATTCTTCTTGCTCCTCATTAATGTTCATTCATCTGTGTGTTAATAAACACCAGCAGATTTAACAAGCGATAGGCACACAGACTACTTTTAAGCAATAATGATTGTTCACATTCCGTAAAGTAACCCGTTGTTGCCATCACCTTCTACTTGACAAAAATCTTACCAAAAGTTATTTATTTCGTGATACCATAGTCACACATCTATTCGCTTAAACGTGGATGGGGGCAGAAATTACACGGTTTAAGCGAGGAAGGTTTGATCATTAACTCCATCGTATAATCACTGAGGCCACTTCATTTAGGCAAAAAAATCCATCCGTTCACCCTTTTTTTTCAGTCAAAGGGGGGCCTTGGTGGCCAGATAAGATAGGAATTTTACTAATCTGGAAATTCAACGTTGTAACTGCCTTCAAGGTGACCTGTGAGGTACTTGAGAATTCATCGAAAGCTGTTCGTCAGCTTCATTTAGCAACCGTATTCGGAAAAATATGCATACCACCACATATATGTAACTGTACTAACTTGAGAATGAAGTTACTGAAAAAGCATTTGTTCCTTTTCGTGATCTTTTTGTTATAATTGTTGGTGATTGGTGGGGAAATAGCTAGCCATGGAAGTTTCTTTCAATATCGATTTGGACGGTGGACTCAAAAACGATCTAGTTTGTTTAGAGGATGAGGAAAATTTGGCCCAGCTGAAATTGGTATTGGTGATTTGATCAAGTATTTCTCCAACTAAGCCGTGTTTTAGTGAAAAATTGGACTGGCAATATAAGTGACATCACTAGATCCGGGCAATTTCAGTTTGCCTACTGAAATGTATTGCAGTAGCCTGTTGCATGAATAGACCTTCCAGGTTTACTACCGTCCGTAGAGTTGTCAAAATTCCGCGCGTGTCACAGGCGGAGGCGATCAAAAAATTTCCATAGTAGACTTCACACACAGAGACACACTGTTCACTTTTCCCTTGTGGATTATGCAGCTCCCCAAAGAGCTATTGCGATATGAACTCAAGTGAGATATGATCATTCCCATCTGGCTGCTCCAACTCTGCGATTGACGTTTCGTATTTGTCAGTGGGGATTAGGTCGAGGTTACAAATGAGCAGCGAGCCTTTGTACCCCGCTGTTCTTGTCTTTTTGCCGCCAAAGCACATAGTTAGCAAGACCAAGAAAACCTTCGTTGCCCAACATTGTAGCGAAGAGAAGTTGGCCCGAATGAACAACTGCTACAGGGTCCCCACTAATGCTGGGGGGATTTTACTGCAGATGTTTCTGGCAAATAAACACCGTGTGGGCACGCACCTAGGTTAAGAAATTTCCTCTTCCAGTGAAAATCGGTCCGCACTCATTCCAATGATGAAAAAAATTAGTAATTTATCCGGGAGTTACAATTGAAGTGGCATCTCCTAAGACCCTAAGGAGTATTCGAGGTGTCCCATGGCAAATTAAGGACTCATTTTTTATGAAGTTTACGTGATGCGGTTGGCCACTATGCGACTGCAAAAAACGATGATTTCCTATCTGTGACAAAGCAGCATATCAAGAACAATGATTGCTTGAGTGTTTTGAGTGTCTGTTCACTCCCTGCGGATTTGCTTGCCCATTTGAACCGCATTTCAGAAACACCTGTGGAGTGAATTCTGTGAAATATTTAAAAGTTGTCTTATATTTCTCTCTGCATGGAGTAACTTCGAGGGCTATCATTTCAATTCAAAAGGTTTAAATACTGCAAGGTGAGACAGATCTGAAGGTTTAGCTTAAAAGAGGCCTTAAAATTCTTCAATGAGTGGTCGTCAATTATCAGTTACATGTCATTCGTGCCGCTAAACGAACTGTCTGTTCAATATTATGATCAACATTTATCCATAGGTCGTGTCTGCTTACAATGTACTTTGTGTTCCCTTCATCGATCATCAACACCACAACTTACAGTCTACTCATTTCAGTTCTGGGGAAGCAGATATGTGCAGCTGCTGATTTCCAACAAGGATGAAACAAACGCTTTGGTTTCAACGCAACATTACTAGCCTTATGTAAAATAGCACCCAGCAATAATAGTATTATTACTGTTTTCAAATTAGTTATAAGCGGCATTTACTGCTTTCATAACATGACCACCAGTTTCGTTTATGCATTGCTAACTAAACTCAATATTCGGTTTGTTTTTTTCCCTTCAAAAAAGTATTTGAATAAACAAAATAGCTGACGCAAAATATGGGCTGTCGATAAGGTGCATTGTAGCTAACAGCAGCGATTTCATCATGAACGGATGTGATTCATAAATGCTGAGATCCAACAGAATCTTAGTGTTGTCGAACCATTTGGGATTGTATGTACGGAAAAAATCAGTTTTGCTTCATTAGATGCGCGTGAATTACGGATGGGTTGTGAGACCACGCACTATATGACAAACAAATTTCTGCTGCAAATAGGACATCGGCGAAATTGCCCCTACTGCGCTTCACAGAGCTGGCTCAAGATTGGCTACATTCCTATAGGTCAACGGTAATGTGGATCGATCAAGAACTGTTAATCACTAAGGTCCACGAACGTGGACTCATACTAAGTTTTGGTTCTTACACGCTTTTGTTTGAGCCTAGTCTACGGTCACACTAACGTGAAAATCACTCGTCTTGAAAACTGACTCCAGATGATAAACACCTACATAAACTACATCACGAGCTTTCAGTTGAGCTATCGTTAAAACGAAATGCTCAAAATTCAAGCAAAGACTGGAAGCAGACTAAAGACACTCTACACTAAACGATAGCAGCTACATAGGACTCCAAGTCATGTCAGCCTCGGAAAAAGTGAATACCAGTTTCTCTGTTGGATGCTTGAAGTCGTCCTCCTCGATGCCAAACACAATGAGACGAGTAAATCTCTGACGCTTCAGCAAACAAAGAGCCTGGGAAATGTCCGAAAGCAGTGATGCATACGTAAGTGTACTGAAATGAAAAAGGCTGAGGCTATCGGAAATAGTTACAACCTTTCCGGACTGAATAGGAATACAGGTCCAGGGAAGACGAGAGTAAGCGAGGTGATTAAGGGATCCAACGGCACACTGACCGTTGGCTGCCGCGCTGGGTAGAACACTTTAGAGAGCAGTCTAGTTGGCCCACAACCACAATAGGCCTTCCACTTATGTCTACAAGTTAGTTGACGTAGGTGGATTAGAGCACTCCGTCGAAAACGGAGATGATCGGGGAGCTAGAGTTTTGAGAAGTTATGAAGCAGCTAGATCAGATGGACTGTCGCCATCCTTCTTCAGAAAAGGTAGCGAAGTACTATGATCGGAGTTACCAAAACTCCTGTAATCAATCCGGCGGTGGCCAAACGGATAAGGTCGTGGCGTTTGGACATGAAGGTCGAGAGTTTGAATCCACCCACCACCGGTCAACTTCCCCACTTGACAGCTCTCTGCTGGCCGCGGCCTCCTTCCTGAACATTGATGTACGCTGCTGTTTCATTAATAAAGAAAGTAAAAGATAAAAGATAAAAAGACACAAAGAAGGAAGAGAATCCCAAGAGCTGTTATGAATCAGTGGATGCACCGATTTGCAAGAAGTGAACAGATCTTTATGTGAAATGCACAAGGTAATTAGTTTAGCAAGCTCACAAGCATTACCCTACGACTACTATATAATACTCTCGAAAAGTTTATGCCTGAGAATCAAACCAATTTCAATTCCTGTGGGTGTTGCATTGACCGAATTTTCACTTTACGAATGGTCTTAGAAAGTAGACACATTCCGTAGACCTAAGATTTTTATCTTCCTTGATTTGAAAGTGGTGCTCGACTCGATAGGGTAGTTCTTTGGTTCCGCCTCACTGAATGATGCTTCAGAGATGTTCATTTTACTTATCCAATCTATGTGTGAGAAAAGCCTAATCCGATTTCATGCTTACGGTGATGTTTCATCCGAGTTCACCACGAGCAGCGGTTTTTAGTGGCTGTTTCTTTCATTTTTTCTAATTTTGTCATTGAGATGGCTACGGAGATCATCCTATCGTGTTGTGAGAATAGTGGCATTGATATTTTCTCAGGCAGGAACCTATTAGACTAAGAACTCGCGGATGACGTTGTGCTATTGAGTGAAGACCTAAGTAAGTTACAGGTTTCTCTCGATCACCTGGACGAGAGCTTAAGTATGTGTGGGATACGTTTTGCATCTTCGCAGTCCGAAATGCTGTTGCAGGACTAAATTGATTCAAAGCCAAACCTTGTAATTTTAGGGGAACAACTGGGTGATGTGGATAGATTTAGCTACTCAAGTAGCTGCATCTCACCTGGCGGTTGTATACCGGATGAGATATCCTTGCATATAGGGAAGGCTGGGTTTTCATTCGTTAACTTGAGTCATCTGTGTGTGCGTTTTGCTTCTGCTTATCGATGGAAAGTGGGGTATACATAGGAGCAGTGAGGTCGGCATTGATTCACGACTCAGAAACATGGCTCCTGAAAACATCTTCGGAAACTTTCAGCATTGGACAACCGCTGTCTTCGTGATATTAGGAGAATAGAATGGAAGAATTCTGTGATTGACTCAGAAGTTACGCCCAAGGTACTGGATCCTAAAGTCCAGTCTGTGACAAGCACTAAATCGAAAAAGGTTAATGTGGGTGATGCATGTTTTGAGCATGCCCACAGAACGACTGCCTCATTGTGCACTGTTGTCCAAAGGAGGTAGTGGTTGGAAGGTGGGTCGAGGTGTTCAATCAGCTACATGCAAAATGTATGAAAACTTTAACCGGTGGAATGATTCTCTTAGGCGCAGTCAGACCACTGGGTTGGGGCCAAAGTGATCTCCCTCCGAGGCAATGTATGGAGACACTAGGTGATATGGCCCACTGCCTCAGTCAGCGACATACTTGCCTTCAAATCATTCCTCCTCCGTATATTTGTTCATCTTATTGTTTCGCAATCCAGCTTCCACCATTCCTCGTTCTCCTTTCTCCTGGAATACTCGGTGCTCTAAGGCAGCAACTAAAACTAGAGCAATTTGGTGCACAGTTAAAGATTGTACACAATGAACTGGGCTGAATTATTGGCTGCGGATATCCTACTGGCAGTGTTTCATCTTAAGTTATCGTCCCAGTTCAGGTTCCATTTATATCCGCTTCTGGCGATTTCTAGCAAACCAAACGAAAAAGGATTCCGTGATTTCTTAATGATCAGTTGAGCATTCTTACATCCATAGTGAGTAATTTCATCCAGGAAAGAAACAGCTATGCTATGTATCTGTTCGTGACTTCTTTATGATGATATGAACTTTGATGCAGCATGGGGAATCATTTTATCTACCACAACGTAGCTACATCCCGGTTGATTCTATTCCTTTGAGCCATTTCAGGGACTATTTCAGTGATTACTATGGAAAATGTATAGGTTCAAATTGCAACTGGTTTTCACAAAGCTAACTGTTACACACGGGTTTAGGGCTCCTCTGAGAAGCTGGTTGCAACTGTTCTGGTCTGAAATGTGAAATTCGGAATGGAAAGCTGTCAGTCGAAGCCCAGTATGCGTGTCAGCCAGAGTCTACACTTACACAATCAGAATCACGATGATGCTACACAGCCAACCCGTTACATGATCATCAAGTTTTACCCACCTTCACCTCGCCACTGCGAAACTATAGGAGCTTCCTGTCCACTCACTTCATGCTCGTTACAAAACAACTATAGTGAACACAGACGGTGGGATGCAAACCCTGAAGGAAGGATCGGGAGTCTTCTTTCATAGCACCCAAGCCACACGTATTCTCTCCTAGTGGTTTGTTGAATTTCAACACCACATGATGTAGCACCCTTATCCATCACCGAACTTGTGTGGCTACAAGCCGCATTCGCACGGTTTCTGAATTTGTGAATGACCGTCGTTTTTTAACCGAAATTCGTGCATCCAGTTTACCTACCCTTATACATTCTGAAAATCAATCACTTGCTAAGTAAAAAGCTGTCAGGCCAAGGAGCGGGTTTATCAGCAGGGGCAGAATTCGAACAAGGAACATCCAAATCTCAGTTTAGCAAAAGTTTATTTTGTGAGCCCGAGGAAATGATCGCTTTTATTCCACCCAGTCATCTAGATAAACAAAGTCCAATAATTTCCTGTAGAATTACTGTTCTACGGATGTTTCTTTAATATTGATGCAGTAATGAACAATGGGTTCAGGAGAAACTGATCCAGTCCTAATTGATGATTTTCCTAGCTGGTAGTCATATGGTGTCGGTGACACATTTTTCTGGATTTAAACTTTAAAAGGCGAATGAGCAAGACGGTTCTTTTTAAAGAACTTCCTGTGTTGGCCCAACTAGCCCAGTTGACAGCTTGGGCTGTAGTTCTCGGCTGGGGGAATCACATTAGCTGCTCAAACTCTGGCTTTCCCCGTCGGCGGTGGCCAATCGGATAAGGTCGTAGCGTTTGGAAGTCGAGGTCGCGGTCAACTTCCTTACTTGGCAGCCCTCTGCTGGCCGCAGCTCCCTTCCTGAGGAATGATGTGCACTATTATTTCATTAATAAAGGAAGTAGAAGATCAAAAGATAAAAGGTAATTTATTGATAAGGCTGTCCTATAAGAATTCTTCTGATATGACTACTTGTCCGTATGGCTGTTTCCGACTGGTTCGTGTCATCGAGTCATTTACCTCTCCATCCTTTAAACTCGCACCCTGATCCACACTAACATCACAAACAGCCATTCCAGTTGTAAAATCACGAGCTTGGAAACACTCAAACTTAATCAGCTGAGAAAAGCGGCTTGTGGTATTTGACGAACGATGGGAACATTTTCAGCTTCCATGGAATAATTTCAAGTGTCGGCGTCTGGAACCGGACTCGAACCAGCTACCTTCTACTTTATCGGGCAGATGCTGTATAACCGAACTACGTGGACGCGGCTCTGGGAGATAAATTGCGTAAGTGAACAACCGGTGTTGTGCGAATCACTATTCTAATGACAGCAATTAATGCGATCTTAGTCATTGGATTGGCCTAGTCTGTCAGCATAGTTGAATACGATCGAAGGGGTGTTTCTGATTAATCTCCAGTTGTCTTGAGGCGACATGAGGAGCCAAATGCTATGAAGAACTTATTAATTTAGGTCACCTGAATGAAATCCGTTTATGGAGCGAAATAATAACAACCTAAATGAACAATATTTTCTACATTTTGCACGGTGATGATAGTACGAGAGATGACAATGTTTCGGAGACGGGTGTTACAGTCAGTAGCCGGCTGTCGACGGGGCGTCGGAGCCCAGCTGGGCAGAAAAAACCAGTCCCAGGCCCCACGCAAGTCGACATTTTACTTTGGTAACCTTATCAGTCAAATGAAGTGAGACGGGGTGGGAGAAAATTTAAGCCGCAGTGCTACCTAATGTATCGTTTTTCCGATCACCGCTCCATCCGACTGGTGTACTTTATAAGAACATATTTTGTATTCCTCCCCAACCCCACCCCCAAAAACGCAGGTTCCCACTTGCCGTCTCTCTTTTTTTATACTGTGCTTACTCTATGCATGATTTTCACCCCAGTGAATGTTTGCGTGTTTTACGTACTGATAGACCTGGTCCTTACCTTGTTTCTTTGCCTGTGCATGAATCCAAGCCTGAGTGTATCGACCGGGAAAAAACGTCTAGGCGGTTAATGTCGTTGTGTAACAAACTTCACTTGCGCACAAGATAAACGTATTTAAGTTACTTAGGCAACAGTGCACGTGTTTGGATTGTGCCACGAGTTGGCAGCTGGATGTCTGGGTGCTAGGGTTAGGATAGGCTGGATGACTTATTTGAGAGCCATAAATCGTCTCTGGTTGTCGTCTTAAGATAGTTGACGTACTCGACTGTCAGTAGCGCCCTTTCTCTATCTACTGGCTCACAAATGAGTCAGATGAACTGATGACACAAATCTTTAGTCATTGACTCGCTTCACACAGTCACCGAGAAAATCGAGGGATGAGAGTCTTTAGTAAAACGTTTGACGGAGAAACGGATGACTGAAAACTATATTGCTAGTTTTTTCACTAATGATTGAAAAGAAAATGCACGTTACACATGACATTTTGATGCTAACCTAATTTGTTTTGATTTTTGGGACTGTAGAACTTTTTAATCCCGTTTGTAGAAGAAAAGCGATCACTGTTGACTGCTGTTTCGTTATTCTGCTACGAATGATTTGCACCTGGCCGCTTTACAACCCTTCTAAGGTGGTTTGAGCTTGGCGTGGTTGACATCGATTCCCCATCACTAGCAGACGCATCGTTAACAGACTTTGTTGGTCGGAAAACGGGACTGTAGTTAACAGGCGTAAATAAAAAAACGTTCAACCAAAAGTCACCAAGTCTATGAGTCGCGTTCAGATTTTGTGCCTGCAACGACGGACTGTCGTGCGAACGGCCAAATGTTTGGGGATACACAGAAATGACACAATGTCTATGGGTCTGTGTGTCATTGTACCTGCACGTGTGCATTTACGTGTGTATAGTTGTGTATGGGTCAACAGTCATGGGATAGACTGCGATCAACCTCGTACAAAGTCGAGTGTGTGAGGGTATGTGGATGTGTCTCCTTCACTATTTGTCAGTGAGCAGCAATCAAGCCGAAATTTCGAAAGCGTACGGATACGCGTGTCCATGCGTAATAGGTGAAGAAAACCGTAATGATTGAACATTAAGATAGTCAACAGGTTTACTTGCATTAAGGCAGCCCTAATCTACAACAGTATGGACAGTGTGTGCGCGTGTGTGAACGCATGATGGTTTGGGGAACTGGAACGGCGCAAACTCAGACGGGCATCGATCGGTGGTCGGAAGAGTTTACGTTTTTCGCTATCACTCCATTTTGTAGGTCCCGCGACAATTCTGCGCATACACCATCCATCTGCATTTCTGTAGCCTTTGAGAAAGAAGAGAGCAACTGCCTGTGCTTTTAGACACCATGCGAAATTAGAAACAGTCATCTTCATCAGAAATGTCACATAAAGCGGTCAATATTTACAGCTTGCAAGTTTCTATCCGATATCAAATAAACGATTCCCGATCTACCTGAAAATATCTGTCCAGCTGATGTACTCAGAGCGAAGGAAATCCTCATTGGAGAAACACTGCGGTGTTAAGATTATGTGCCCCTTTTATGGAAATCGTAACACGGACTGTGTGGTCTATCGTAACAACGCTGGAAAATGATTTTGCAGCATAAACTGGACTAGCACCAACCTCGAACTACGCAGCTGATGGCAACACGGTGACCCTGATAACTGGAGGTCACTTAAAAGTTTATTCGTAAGACAGTCAAACATACGATGGAGATATCAATGCAGGAATACTTTTGAGCCATCGGCAGTCACAGAATACTTGCTGTTCTCTTACTTCGTCCGGCTTTCGTCCAAATTTACTTTAAGTCCACTCGGCTTTTCGTGGGATTCTCGCTGAATGTTCTTCGGTGCACATCTGCATCCTCCGGGTCAGTTGGTTCGACCGTTGACTGACCAAGTTTTCTCGTCACGATTCCGCGAGCTGGACGGAGTTCATTGCCACGAAAACAGGTAATGTCACTGAGCATGTCAAGCAGCGCTGCAAATTTCTCGGTTCGATTAATATAACCTAATATTCTTTTTAAGGTGCATATGCCTTGTCGTGTTACTGAGAGTAGAGGTGGTATATATAGGTTTTCAGGTCCTGCATGATTCTGGAATTGGTGATTGTCAGTGTTTTTCATCCACCGTGGCTAGTTCTCTGATGCGCCTTTTAAACATAGGTGGTGGGGGGCGATGCATGAAGCTATTGACATCCACTGCGGCCCAGCCAGAACTTCAGTGCGGCTGCGTAAAACTGCAATCCGTTGTCAGTGGCAAGCATTTACAGATTGCTTTTCAGGGTGAAGTACCTCCAGGAAACTGTAATCACAAATGATAGTCAGTGTACTTGTCAGAAACACCTCGGACCATTCGGAGTAGGAATTTACGGATACCAACTCATGACATTGGTTCAAGGCTGCTTTCCCGAAATTGATGTGGACACTAAATACAGATCTCCGTTATGGATTCCGGCTTTTCCTATTAGTGAACTTGGGGTTGCCGGTGGGTCCCACGGCACAGTGATCCATCCAGCTGAGTGCATAATTCTCTATATGCAGAGAGCTGAGAGTATTTCCGCTCAACTGCAATCATTATACTTACAAATGATAAGGAATTCGGCCTCTTGCAATAAAGCACGGACTACCAGCGCGTACTGGTTTGACTTAGACCCCAACCGCGCAACAACGAGAAGACCACTGCAGCTTCATGACACATTGGATCAAATGTATTTGCAGTTCATTTGTTTATGTACGAAATGCTAAGAGTCCTGGTTGGTGGAATATCTTCGATCTAATAGCCTTTGAGGTATGTCCGAAATTGACCTTCGCGTGCAACCACGGTTCGGATTGACCGATTGTGTACGTGGGCTAAATCGAAGTTGCATCACGTGATTTACATGTAGAGTCACCAAGAAGAGGTATTGATTTCCTTGCCACTTCGCTATCCCGCAACAATATTCGTGTTTACTTCCCTTAGAATTCTCATAATCGTCATTCGTATAAATACTGCTGCAGTTGACACAGGAATTTGACACTTTATGGAGCAGGATATTTTTGGTGTCATCTTCCAGTTCAATTTTGCATGTCTATAGCCTTCATTGTATGTCTATTCACTTCTGTTAGCACAACGATTGCCCATAAAAGTAAGATCTTCTTACCTAGGAGCTTGACAACAATAAATCGAAATATTAATATCTCACCAACTTTGTCTTCTTAGTCCAGTAACTGACCGAAAAAAGGTCTTTTTCAGGGGTCTTATAAGTGTCAGTTTAATGCACACTTAACGGAAAAATAACCGAGTTAAAAAAACATTTTCATATAACTTAACACTCTCGGGTTCGAGCCACGGTTGTATTACAATGAACCAATCACTACGATAATAAAAGTAAAAGTTTGCTCTCCCCAATATTCACTACACTGTTTTGAAAAGAATGTCTTGGTCACTGAAACGCTGCCGGAAGGGGAAGTGGCTAACCGTGAGTGGAGTCCAACCTATACGTACAAACAGCATTATGATAGCTGTTAGACCACGGCTCGTCATCATCACCAAGCAATAACGAGTGTTGGTGCTCTACACGCTTCGCCAAAAAAAAAGATCCACCCCGTTATCACGAGGTCAAGAGTTTGCGTGGTCACAAGATGGACTGAGATAAATTATTTCATTTTTGCCTCTCATCTATGCATGAACATATGATTTCGCGTTGCTTCACAATAGTGATTCAAACCGGTTCTATGCCAGCTTCTGGAATTCATGACTAGTCTCACCCCTTCATGGTCAAGGTTATGGAGATATGAGGATTGTCGAATGTGATCCGCTTTCGCTTGAACAATCCGAGTGATCCATATGATTTTCGTCTTCTCAGATGGCATTAGCTGCCCACGTGTGATTTTGGGTGTCCATAGACTTTTTCGCATTCGCAACTGAGCCAAAATCAATCTATTGCATTACTGTTTGATGTTCCGTAAATGCGAAATTTTTTAACAAATCTGAATGTATTAAATCAACCATTTCTACCAATAATGAAATAAATCGACCGAGCGGTATCGACCCTTCATATTACTGATGCACTGACTGTTTTATTACAGTTTGAACCTGGTTGTCCATTGCTGGGATGTATATACCCATCGTCAACTTTGTAAAAGAAAAATCTTTTTTTTTGGAACGATCACGTGTATATGGGAAAAGCACTCAGACACATGTGTACACACACACATACACGCACACTTCGCGCCATGAAGCTTGTTCCATTCGGCTGGTTATTTGGTTTGCATACAGTTGGAGCAGGTGAAGCGGAACGCCTGTTCAATGACACGCGCGAAACCAGACGCCAAAACCATAGCCATGCCGTGATTGGTCACCTGCAGAGTCACATGAGAGTAATTCAACGTGTACCGAAAAGAATGTGTGATTCATCACCGAGCCATGTGATTTTGCCCCCAACCCCCATGTAAGCATTTATGTGATAAGGGGCATAGAAAACAATTACTAGCCCCGTGTGGTAGATGCTTAATCATCTTTCCGTTTGTTTGGTGTTCTGTACTTCTCTTTTTTTAGCTCACTATTGTTGTCCTATTCGTTTTCTTCAATCACGCATGGCCAGTTAGATAGGTCGGTCAGTCACTCAAAACAGATTCAGACAGAAGAGAATAATAGACTGCATCGTATGAACAGGGATGTCCTCATTGGTTTTAGGCCGACAAGTGCATGACTGACTAACTGACTGGCTGGCTAACAAACTCATGTTTATCCACTGTCAGCAAGGGGATGCGTGACTGAGTGCATCAACTAGTGCAAAATCGACTGTTGGAGCTGTTGAACATGCGAAAAACCGGGCATACGTTCGCGTTAACGGTGCATCAACCAAATCACAGCAGTTGGAGACCGTAGATGGGTAAAACCTGTGAAATTCAGACAGTTACAGTCGATTTATTGCAGTCACAGCTCAGCAAAACTTGGGTGCACGTGGCTAGATATCACTTATGAGTATAATGCATCAACCAGCACAAATGTGGAATCTGAGAAAAGCGTCATCAGGTCGAGATAGAAAAAGAAACTGAAACAGGCAATGGTAGTTTTCTTGTGTGACTTTGCTAATTTGTCAAAAAGAAAAACAAAATTGTGTGTGACAAGCGATTATCCCATCACCCCCGCCCTACACTGATCGTCTTTCCCTTAATGTGCCGAAATCTCACTAATTTGTACATCGTAATTTGTTTGTAAAACGATCGTGTAGTGTTGATGGTAAAATTTCTTCGCAATGCAATATTCAGCAACGGACCCATCGGAAAGTTATGAAGCATACTTGTGATATGACACATCGCTTTATATCAACAGAGGTTTTTCAGAAAATCATGTGTATTGAGAAAACGCAACGTTTGTTTCGGTTCCGTATTTTCACTTTGGAATTTGTCACCAAAAGAACTGGGCGTTTGAAGGTGACAACCTATGTTTAGATTCCTCTTCGTAGGTACCTATATCCCCATTTGTGACCTCGTAGCCCACAAAATCGGTCATTCGTGAAAGACCGTCTTACCGAAGAAGGGTAATGAGTCCATGTGCAAGTCAAATGAAACAGTGCAGTGCATCTTCGCGATGTGGATTCTAGACAACCAACCGGTGGAAACTGTGGCGACAGGCGGTCGTGAATTTCAAACATTCCCCAATGGTCATTGGGCGGTATGTATGCCACTAATCTGGATATCTCGAACGTTGTATATAAGCGCATGAGTTGCAAGTGCATCTCGAACTTGTTTCCCAGCTGCTGTGGTCTTCTCGCTGTATTTGTCTTTTTTAGTCTGGGTCGGGCCCAATGGACTACCTATCGATAATTCCTATCCATTTGTTATTGCTAGTGGGCGAATTACGTATACCGGTATCTAGTCCAAGTACTATAGACAACGAGGGTTTTCTTGTCGTCATTTTGTGAATATCCAAGAAACTTTCTCAGTAAACACCGGCGAAAAGCAATTGTCTTATTTGAATCTATATGCGACTGAGCAGATCTACGCCGACTGGCAGGTCAGCCAACCTAAAATGTGAAATTGATTTTCTACTTGAAATGAAACTGACTTATTTGTTGCTATGTGTATTTTTGCCCACTTGTCATGACTCAACAGTGGCTCGTGCCAACGGTCCCTTAATTAGGATTAGAACACAAAAGACAGGTTACATGGAACGTCTTGGAATAAATACCATTCAAGCTGGGTCTCAACGGGTTGTTGACTATCTGCAAAAGTCTTCGTTCTGTTTGGGCCCCGGCAACGGGACTCATTCGTTCTGAGCATTGGTCTTTGACCTTGATGGAAGTAGTAAGGTTCAACAAGCAACTGCTGGCCAATTCAACCTGTAGGCGCATTGAGCAGCACTTGAAAAGGCCGCGGGTCTCTTCTAGAAAAGGTGTGTGTTTGTCTTACACTGAATAATGGAAATAGAGGGAATTTTGCCACTTTTATTATAACTAATATTCTTATTAACTCTGGCAACTGATGAAGGGATTGATTGATTTATTGACTTATTGATTGATTGAGTGAGTGAGTGAGTGAGTGATTGACTGACTGACTGCACTGATAGCCAAGTTCGGTTTGGCAAATTTGACCAAAGTAGAATTGATCCAGGTGTTAGGAGTTTTCGATGTTTCCCTGGTCCAAACCCACGCATTTGTACCGCATGCGCCCCACCAGATGATCTACGGAACCATGCCGACATTTCACCTACATACCAACGGTTACCAATCCAGATTTATCAAGATCATGACAACCAAAACAGTGAAATTTTCGTAAATTGATTGCGAAAGCCGGATTTTTCTGAACATCAACCAGCATTATTTATAATCCACTTTGCCTCGCAGCTAACCTGGTAAGGAACACGAGGTGTGAATTTGCAAGATGCTTCCATGATTGGGTTCATACCCGTCCGAGGTGGAAGAATTCCCACGTTAAGATCAATCCTATACTTGATTGTACTGGGCCAGTAATCCCTTCCACTGTGGCCATGGTTGGTATACCCTGAAAACGAATACTAGGAATTATTTGGTAACACCTACACATTGCATTCTCACCATCCGCAGAAGTGAGTGAAGCTTTCGTACATTATGACTACACCAGAAGTTCTGTCATGTTGAATGATTTTCCAGTGAAATGGGTTATCAAGGGTTATAGATAACTGAAAACTTGGTCTCCACTTTGCACTTGCGAAATCAGACCCTACAAACTCTTTTCATCTGATCATTCGACCCAGTTATATGAATAATTTGACAAAAATTATCGCGAGCTTCCAGTGTGTTCTCGCAACGTTTCTCCTTATTTCGCTTTCATCAACCGGGTCAAATGGGTCGCTAATTGTAAACGTTTTTTGATTCCACTATGCGGCAAATTTGCCTCTAATAATGTGTCATATGAACGTATGAGGCCATGCGTTCGTCGAAATGACAACTTTAAGCAAACTACCAATCCTATGAAACTCACATATAACCCTATTTTTGACCACGTGGTGTTTTCCCAATTCCAGCTTTCTGACAAGCCCAAGGCAATAAAAACCCAATAAATTCTGTTTTCTTTCGTCGAGTTGACGGCGAGATGTTTTTGACATACGAAAAACGGTGAATTTGTATTCTCACTAATGAAGTTTGTTATGCAACAAATAAAGTAGCATTTGAAGGTCCACGTTTAGAGTTCGAATCCCGGCATCATTGTTGTGATTTCCATTGAATGAGAATAGAATATTGTCAGTTGTCGAGTAGCTGACTTTTCCAGATTTTCCCTAGGTGAGTCCAGTTCACATCAAGCAAAGGCACTGTTTCTTTCATCTTTGTAGGAGGATTTTCTACATGAGCACAATGAATTATCAGATACTTTGGACGATAAACCATCACGATTGGCAAGTGGATTTTGTATAATAATGGCCCAGTTGTTCCCTATACTGATAAACTGCAGTTGCCGGGTTACTTAAAATTTATTTTCCAAGTACGGATTAGTGGAACAGCCAAAAGCCCTGGTGCTTGCAGGGAATTGTTTGGAATTCAATCACGTGACAGGGCAGACCCGCCGATTATGCGATGTTCGTAACTGGAGTGAATAGGATTGGCAAGTAGTTGATAAAGTGCTTGTGCAGGGTCGTGATGCGCTTAGTTATTAGGAAATGAGCGTATTGGTGCCTGGTTGAATATGGTGAGCCTGTATGCAAATCACGTGAAACAACCTGGGACAGCTTCGTTGTGGGCTGCGTAGACAAGCAGCCAATCTGAATCGTGACTTCTAGCGAACATAGAGTTTGTTCACGCTTCGAGCACCACTGGACCAGAGATATTCCATCAGTCATGATCCTCATATTTTGAATATGAACACAGGACTTGCAAATAAACTCGAAAGAAAGTACTTTCCAGCTGTTGTGGTCTTCTTGTTGTCTTCGGCTGTGTAGGTTGGATAGCAGTCAGTCTATTGGGAATTGATTGTCCGTATTCCTACCTTATTGCTATTAGCTGAATTCCTTATTACTATGTGAAGCACCAACAACATAGTAAATAACGGAAAAGGATTGCGAATTTGGGTGATTTGGGAATTATTTAAAGTTTTTGACAATGGATCAGAGGAATTAAATTGAAGGGAGCAGAACACAAAAAAATCCCAAGCCTCTGATCAATTGTGTGGGGACGAGGAGGAATAAGGAGAGCAAAACCTGGTGAGAGAAAAGACTGCTTTGTTTTGCACAGAATATGGCTTACACACCGAGACCGCTTAAGACTGTGGCCCAGGTTACCCCAAAGTAATTCACGGAATCAGGAACGTTCGGCTGTTTTGTACTAATGGACACTGAAATGCAAACACCGTGGATCACAAGGTTTATTTTGTAGGAGGCAAATGAATTTCACGAAATTTCATGGGGTACCTTGATGAGTTATGTGCAACTGATGATTATGAAATTGTGGTAGCGTAATTTTGAGCGGCTGAAAAAGAGGAGATACATAATGATGGCGAACCAAATACATGATATTATTGTTTCCCTTAGCAAAGAGACTACGTCATGCTTGGGAATGAAAGATAGGTAAACCAGAAATGTAAACGCTTCCACAGTGACGCTTAGGTGAACAATCAAAGGTAAACTGTACCGAAAGAAGTGTTCTTGCCACTGTGCAGACTGCTGGATATTCGAATTCAAGCGAAAAACGAATGAGTTGCTCCTGTCAATGAAACCAGAGTTTCCACAGTGTTTGAGATGGAACATCCTAACTGCTTTTCTTCCTTTTAGCAAGAGTATAGAGAGTGCACCGTTTTTCATGGCCTATTCGTCAAATGAGTGTGGTGCAAGCAGCGTGTCATGCAGTCGAAAGAATTCTATACTTGGAGGGATGGGGGAATCGTCAGACCATGACTTTGAAACCCGGAATTCAATAGGACCGTATATGATCCCAAATGATCAGATGCGGTAACAAACCGGGTGACAGTGGATTGTCATCTTCCATAAAAGAGACCACAGTAACTTTATTGGAATGACAAATGCATAATCCACTTGATCTTAGCCGGTGTTGTCATGACAACAAAATCCGGGCATTTCGTGAACATCTATGTGTAACCAAGTGAAAATCAGAAACATGGTGGATATTACACGTACGAGAACCAATTATTCAAAAACATTGGAGGAAACCATGCCTACCATGACAGTTGTACATATACACTTTCCTATACTTTACTGCGCACTATATTGCGTACAACGTTCGTTGTTTCGCAAAGTAAAGGATGCTAGTTAACAGTCCAATCACCTGGAAAACGCAGCTTACTGGTTCTTACTTCTTGCTGCTGTCAACTGCAAAAGTGCAGATAATATGAAAAACCCTCTGGAGAGGATCCGCTGTCAGGCAAAACTAGTCAAACGGAAATGTGATTAAGAGGTAAAAGAGTATGAACGCACGATCTTGTCCAAACAATCTGAGTTTGTTTGTCAGACCCCAGCTGGTCAGCGAAACATCCGGAATTCTAAGCAGTTGGCCTATGAAGGTATCAACTGGAACCGATTAAGATGAATTTCAATGATCGAACAGGAATCAATATTTCCTTCTTTGTTTTGTTTTCTTAGCTTTGGTTGGAGTGACCATTCAACATCAAATTTTCTAGGGAAATCTGACTGCACTTGCGCAATGCTATTCCTGGAGCCGGAAGTTTACCTACTAGTGGTTTGTTCCCTTTATGTCTTCCGGTCATTTCCTTAAGTTGCTTTAGTTACTATTAATATATTTTTAGCAATAACCTAGTTAGTTATTCACTATTCGTTATTTTGTTATTTAGCTTTAACAGCCTCCACAACACGAACTTGTGTGTTGCAAAGAGGAACAAAATAGATGTGCGGTGGTTCCTTAGATTTTATCCGCCAGCTCGAAGTTATATTAAATCGCCTACTATTGCTACTACTGCTAAAGTCGGCAAGTAGTAGCAGTAGTAATAGTAGTAATAGTAGTAGTAGTAGTAGTAGTAGTAGTAGTAGTAGTAGTAGTAGTTGCTCTGTGTGATTGTTTGTGTTATCCGTGATTTCCACCCAGAAGACAGCTGGGAATCCAGCCTACAATGCACTAATTTCCATGATTTGCGTTTGCTAGACTATGCGTGGGATAAGTGATTTCTCCTATCATTCGGTACATCAAACAGAATGACCGATTTTGAGTTCAAAGTCATTGAGGCAACCCTGGATCAAATATAACGGCAAACTAGACGACCGGTTGGCTCTGCAGCCAATACTGTCAGCCACTAACTGGGCTATGGCTAATAGGTTTCTCTTTCACATTTTGCACTTTGCAGATCAGGACGCTTGCAGGCCCGGGATCGGAGCAGCCCTGACCCCGTGCATTTTACACCTACCTACCTACACACACACACACACACACACACACACGCACAGACAAGCAGACAAACAGAAACATACACATGCACATACACGAATACACACATGATGTCATTTGGACTGAATATAAAACGTTTAAGTGATTTAGTCAGCAATCTCCAATGGCTACATGTTTGAAATCTGTTTCGCTGTGACCATACAGAAGCCAGAACGATTACGATAAAGGAGCAAAACTGTTGTCAGTTTACCGGTTCGAAAAGCAACTCCTACAAGCAAGAAATGAAACAGAATTCGGGTGCATTCTAGGTTCTCTGAAAATCTTTATGTATAATTCACAAATTGTTATTGCACAATGATAAACTTCGTTAAGATGGCCTGTGGTGAAGAAAAAAAGAATATTGTTACTTTCAGCGGTTTTTCTTGCGGTTCATTTGGAGTAGAGGAACTGGATTTAGGTACGTGTCGCATCCAGAGCATTTTTGCCCGGTATTTAGGGAACAGGCTGCAGCTGCAGTAGTTCAAAAAATCAACAATGTGTACCCTGTGCACCGCGCTTATCTTGAGATCGATCTCCACCAAAATAGTTTAGCGTTCCTTCGTTTCGATTTGTGGAAGTATCGTTTGATAACGAGTTTCCCTAGGCACACGGTTTATAAAATTAGGAATCTCCTCTCGGTTTCACTCTCTGTCTTTCTGTCACGGTGATACCATCAACCAACCAGGAGTACGCTAGTAGATGTTTACATCAAGCCGTTTCCATGCCATTTCCTCACCCGGAAGGATAGTAAAACGCGAAATGTGTTCGGTTTTATCAGGGAGAATCGATTAGGGCACATCAAATTTATCGTCCACAGTAGTAACAACTAGGAACAAACAAGGGGAACTTCACTTGATTTGGGTTATTACAAATAGAATTGCCGAAATGTAACGCGGTCTTGTAACAACTCATGAACAAACTGTTGATTTGTATAACCGTGTTCATAGATAGGGCAGCACAAAGCGACCGAGGTTTCAAACAATTATAACTCACCAGTTATTCGGTTGATCTATCGATTGTAGTAGTCATTATCACAATTGCAATGGACAATTATTTTCAAGTATCAATAACTCCGGTAGCATATAGCCCACCCATTCGTAGCAGATTCATTGTCAGAAGCAATCGACTAGCAAGCGACGACAAGTTCCCTCTCTTTTTGAATTTCCGCGTTCACAGCAACCGGTTGAACGCAACAACACGAAAAGTTTCATGATCTAATTGATGACATTCGTAAAATCGGTTCAAAATGAAAGGAAAGGTGAGTCGCCCCTGTTTAATTATCATAGCTCAAAAGTCTTTCCCACATGCATTCACTCGCACACGCGTCAGGGACACGTGGCCACATCTACATACCATATCGTCAGCCTAAATACATTTGGCTGCCGGCTGAATACTACTCGCGTGTGCGTGCACAAGCGGACTGCGAAATACAAACATCATTCTGAATTGTCCATACATGTCGTACAAAGTGTACACAATTCACTCTTATTTGAAATTTTCATTCTGTAAAAAGCCACATGACAAGAACTTGAAGTGCCATCGGTGGGCGGATATCATGATCCGGTTTTAGGTCAACACCGATGAATTCAATCCATCCGGGTGCTAAATAGTTTATTGTTTATGTGAGGAAGAAGACCACAGGAAACGCCAATCTCTAGAGGTCGCTAAGTAACATCAACACAGACTTCTTCGTAGAACCTAGAATGTTTTCCACTCTGCAAAGATGATATTACTCAGTCATTGTGGAACAGTAATTGTGTAAGGTATCATCCGTTCATTATGGCATGTGAAACAAGATGTAAACGTCAACGGGCCGATTGTGCCGTCATACTGGATTTGATTTCGTGAATGTCTTTGGTGGCTGATATGTTTACTGGACTTCGGCTCATGTTGATCTTTTTGCTTGTTCATTGCAGATTGAGTCACGTGTGAACCCTATCGAAGAGGGCTGCCCCACGAGTATATTGCAAAAAATCTATGGTGTTCACTTTACTGAACTGTATTAAAACTACAGTTGTTCAACATGATGTGCTGGCAGGTCTTGATTCGCTTTGATTGCAAAAAACTTGACACCAACAATGGTGACATCAACACTAGTAACAGGATTTCATTATTTTCACCAGCAAAACTGAGCACCGCATGCTTTTCATTTGCACGCGCGTCCCTTGATTGACTGCGTGGCAACTAGTTCTTGCTGTTGTCATCTCAGCAATTTAAAGAGTATATTTCCCAATAGATGTTTGTCACCACACGCAGTTGGAATAATTCTTCTCAAATATTCCACGGAATTTTCTGCTTGCCTGGAATTGACTGCGCGCAGTTATCATGGACTTGCTACTTTGCCAAATGCACTAACTTGTGCAGGTTGGTGAGTTGCTCTGAAGTGCACCCCGCTGTCAGGAGTGTCTGTGTTATTCGTACTAAGTACTGACGTATGGTCTCTGTTTATAAAATTACCGGATGCATGTTCATACCTGCATAGTTTGTATTCGAGCGATGGCGTTAAGTTCACATGTCGCAGATGCGCTCGAATCTGTAGCGAACTTTGAGGGATACCCACGCGAGACGCATTCCAGCGTTAACTGAACTGGAAGTGTTGTGATCACATACGTTAGTGCTTCTTAGTCCATCAAGGTTGTACCTGTTTATTCATGTTCACTGACTTATACTGATTGCCTAGTTATTCAACACCATCCCAAGTTTTCCGGATATCTTCATTATAACGAAGCTGTACGTATCCTCTTTTCGCAGACAACCTAGTACGTCGTCCTTTTTCGATTCTTATCCACATCTCCTGGTCACGCTGTTGGTTGATAATTTACACATCGTCGTAGGTGATTTTAATCGTGCCTCAATCCTTCCTCTTATCGAGTCTGAACGAATCGATCTACCTATTTCCCCGAAGGGAAGTAGATAAAATTATTACTAACCATCATTAGTCAGTCTTCTTTAAATGACGTGGTCCAATCTCAACCAGTGGTTATTGTCCGCCACCTTTGAAACCCATTGTTTATTCCCGGACACTTTTCCGTTCCCTCGGACAATCTAACCAATCCAGAACCCGGCTGCCTAATTTTGGTCGAGAAATCATTCTTCATAAGTTGCTTTCCCGTTGAAGTTCACGGCTTTCTTTCTAATCTCGAAACAATAATCTGAACCTTGAGAACAACACTACGTGGCGAACAAGCTCGTTTTCAATTATTCGTATTCATGCCAATACATAACATTAAATATGGTCAGAGCAGATGATTGGACCAAAAATATCCACGCTTTTGGTTAGCAGTACTGTTGTCTTCCTGGGACCTGCCCTTTATTATGTGCTTTTCAACGTACATTACGAACCACTTTTCTTTAATCCAATTTTTTCCGTTCATTCTGGTTTGAATCTTAATTTTCCAAAGTACGTTAAGTGTCTGTTCACTTCTTCTGAGTCTGCTTACTTATTTAGCCCTGTGTTCCTTAACCCAGAGTCACTCACTATGGTAAATTCTATGAAGTAATTAGGAATCATTTTTAAAAATCTTGGAACGACCATCTCGCATTTAAAATTGTGTAGCGAATCTTGTAAGGTTATCTTTTAACAAGAAAAAGGTTGCGCTTCCAACTTAAACAAAAACTGTCTTCCTGTTTGTTTACCGGTGTGTCTTTCACGCAGTCTACTGTGGTTCGCCCGCCACTGAAGCGAGATCTCAGAATCTTCCACCGGAATTCGTCAATTATCAGTGGTATATGTTTCACTGAAGGAACTATCAAACAATCTGAGCGACATGCATCTGTTTGGGTGTGAAAAATTTTGCGCGGAAAATCCTTTTGGGATCCTTCACATCCTCCATGCATTAACTTTGTTAAATGCTGCTCTTACGCCTTGACATTAGTTATCTCTTTCCTCATACCCCCTTCGCGCAAATATCTATGGAAAGTCGAATTCTCGCCGATTGACAGCAGGTCGTGACGGACTTCCTGCGCAATCACTCGTAACTAGAAGTTGCTTTT
Organism: Fasciolopsis buskii; assembly: GCA_008360955.1. Classification (NCBI taxonomy): domain Eukaryota; kingdom Metazoa; phylum Platyhelminthes; class Trematoda; order Plagiorchiida; family Fasciolidae; genus Fasciolopsis; species Fasciolopsis buskii. The sequence continues at coordinate 254,667 of LUCM01003292.1, read as the reverse complement.
TCTATTGGTTTTTTGCTTTCTACAGTTTAATACATTGATAACTTCATCGATTTTCCACTTGAACGTGGGTACTTATGTGCGCAAAAAAGATCCCTTACAAAATAGAAATGCAAATACCGAGTTAGTGCACGAATGGTGGTATGAAAAACTTACTGGCTATATGAATGAAAGCATGAAATACTGAGAGATTCATTGACTGGCAGAGTGAATTTTTGACTGACTGTCTGACTGACTGATAACTATGCATGATTGATAAAAAGGCTGACTTAATTTGTGAATGAATAACTGAGTGAATGAAAGACTGGTTGAATGCCCGAAGGAATTTGACTGGGGCTGACGATCGGACTGATTAATATTTGTGTCTGAATGACGCAACGACTGACTGGATGTGGGACTGAAAAACTGAGTGACTGATTTACTGACTCGCTGACTGAATAAATATGTGAACGGCTCAGTGTCTGACAAACTGACTTTGTGAATGATTATGTAACTAATTGAGTGAATAAATGACTGAATGAAATGCAGAATGACTGTATGAATGATGACCGAATGATTGGTAGGGTGATTTTGTGAATAACAGTCTGAGCGACTAATATTTTGTGTCTGACTGAATTGGTGAGTGAATAAACGATTGAGCGATTGGCTGTTCGAGCAGTTATATGAGCCAATGGGTCTATGGATTAACGACTGACTGAATGAATCACAGACCGGCTGGATGTCCGTCGGACTGAGTGACATCGTGACTCACGGTCTGATTGATTGATTCGTCTAATTGATGCAAAATCCGACATCATTTTGGATGTCAGACTAATTTAGAGATTGAATGGCCCAATGAGTGCATGAATGATGGACTGAAGCTCTATGGGATTGGCTGAATGTCTGACTGATTGGCAGGACTTTGTGTCTGAGTGATGCAAAGGCGGACTGAATTTGGGATTGAATAACTGATTGACTCGGTAACTGACTAAATACATATATGAATGACTGGCTGAACGTTTGTGACTGACAAACTGGTTGAGTGACATTTGATTGACCCTCTGACTGATTGGTATTTGTGTCTGGGTGATGCAACCTCTGACTGAATTTATCGTTGTATAACTGATTTAGTAATTAAATACCTGAATGTATGTATCAATGATTTACTGGCAGTATGTGTGACAGACGGTCTGATTGACTGAAATTAGGACCGGTCCTCTGACTGAATAATATTTGTGTCTGACTGATGCAAATGCTTAATGAATTTGGGAATGAGTAGCTAAATGACCGACTAAATGGATGAATGAACCAATGAATGGATGACTTAGTCACTCAAGGTCTGTCTGTCGATCTGACTGACGAGTTGCTAGCCTACACAACCACACACTGACTGATGGACTGTTTGGCTGCGTCTGAATATCTAACTTTCTCATTGGTTGGCTGAACGTCTGACTGACTGAACTTTTGACTGATTGGTGGACTTTGCTCACTGACTATTTATCTTTGTGGGCAGCTGACCGACGAACTGACCGATGTTCGTGACGGAGTTATGTGAGGTAGTCGTTGACATCTGCACACTGTCTGACCGACTGATCTACTAACTATTTGAATGACTCAAACAATGACTGCTTATTGACGAATGATCCAGAGAGTTATAGATTGACTGAGTGATTGACTGACTGGCAGACTGTCTCCTTACTGGCACATTGAATCACTGACTGACTTAGTGATTAGATGACATGGACTGAGAGCATGAATGGCTGACTGACATATTTTGGTGACTGAATGCCACAGTGATTGAGTGGCTGACAGATATTTGTTCATAAATGAATGACTGGCTGCGTGAGTGTCCACTTTGATTGAGCGAATAGCAAAAGGATTGAATGACTGACCGGCTGGCTGACAAACCGACAGTCTCAAGAACTTTCTGAAGGACTGACTTAGTGGAGGTCTGAATGATTCAAGGACTTACCGACTGATGGACTGTCTGTCTGACTGACTGACAGAAAAACGGATTGACTCACTGAGTTACTGTATGGTTGACTGAATGACCGAGCCACCGACTGAATGAAATAAGGACTGACCAACTGAGGGACTGAGCTTGTGACTGACAGGTTGAAGGACTGAGTGGCTGAATGGTTCAAAGACGCACTGACTCATTAGATAACTGGCTGAGCGAGTGAGTGACTGACTCAAGTATTGATTGGTAGACTGGCTGACCAAGTGCCCAAAGGAATTACTGACCCGAGGAATTGCTGAGCGTCTGATAGATAGGCTGACAGACTAATTGAAGGACTGATTAATTGACTGAATGAGTGACGGAATGACATACTATCTGACTGACTGCCTGACCGACTGACCTGTATGATGACCGAATCCTTGACTGTCGTAATGACTGACTGAGTGAATGCCGACAGGGCTAGATTTGTGAATCACTGATTGACTGACGGACTGACATTTTTAACTACCTGACGGAATTTTATGACTGAATGTCTGAATTTTGTGGCTGGCTGGCTGACTGACTGAATGGCTGACTTTTGTGACTGACTGACTTACTGACTATAGAACTACGTGGCCGATGCTCTTTTCGACTGTGTAGTTTTTATGGTAGTCAACTTATTTGTGTCACGTTTCATCGGTTTGCAACGCAAAAATGTTGCACCAACAAAATCGCCTACATAATAATTTCTTTTGTAACTTGAGGTCTTTTTATTTCGTGGAATCCAGTAATATGCATAAGACCATTCTGTCTCGAAAAGCGAATGAAAGGACTTGCAGGATGAATAAGGGCCTTGTCGTATGCCTTTAAGATTTCCAAATTCCGCGAATCTTGTAAGGAGGAGGTGGCCATCACAAAAATGAGGTAGTGTGCACATGAGCCTCAATTCAACCAGCAGTCTTCTATGCGCTTACAAAACTACCTTGATAAGGTTCCTCTTGCGCGCGGGGACTGAGAGTTAAAGATACGTCATCTGCATTCATATGAAAAGTTTTATCACAATATCTGAATGACAGCTTGAGAATTTTTTTTGTTTACCGTCCTCATATTTGTTTCGTATCGATTTTGGTGACTTTATTACTTCAGAAGGTTTCACCGGAATAAGCCGCTTGGTTCTCGACCAACTCTAACTTGCTGATTTCTTCTATCTTTTATTTTCTTTCTTAATGAAGTGACAATGGACGTCATTTTTCAGAAAGAGGGCGGCGGCCATCTGACAGCTGCCAAATGAGGACGATGACCGGCGGTGGCAAGGTGCAAATCCACACCAATTTTTTGACCGATTGACTATCGACGATCGGGGTTGTCTCTCACCAACATAAGGAAACTTTTCTAGGAGTCGTCGATGTCATTCGTCGCACAGTCCTGGTGATCCGAACGATGTCTAAAGTCATTTAATCGGGAAGTCCACTCACTGAAGTATTACAACTGGACAAAAAGAAAAATTGATCAGTGCTAGACAAACAGTGGTTTATAAAGTGATCTGCCAGATGAAAGTCTTTAATGAACCCACCAAAGCTAGCCGCTGATATAATATAGCAAATTCACATGCAACCCAAATGAGATTGCCCGGTAAATCTGGTGTTTAGAGATTTATCATTTATGTAGAAGCCCTCGCACTTAAACGCATTTGTCCATGATGGAAGAATTTGTTTAAAACTGTTGAATTGCACCTCACATGTAGTGATGCTTGTTTTTGTGCTTATGACATTTCTGAAAAGGACCGGCTATGTGAAATCTGCTCATTACTTGGCTTCGATTAGCTCACTTGAAAGGATGGAGTGAATCGGTCGCTCTAGTCTTCAAGATCCTTTGTTTTTAATAGCTCAGTTTGTTGATTATTATGAGAATCTAATCACCATTTAAACATCCAATTCAGCAATCAAAGCCTCATGAATTCCGAGACTAATGTGGTGTGTTTAACGAAATCGTGGCCGTTTTGTCTAAAGAGAACTCACAATCCAAATCTCAATCAATTTTTCCTCGTTCATCTTGTTTTATTTTTTTCAACATTCCCACATTCCTATGGACTAGGGATTATGTGCCTGAGATGAACTATGCATGCTTAGAATGCTGGGTTTGGAGTTTACTTAACTATGGAGTAAGGTTATCAATACCAACACATCAATGGTAGAAGCTCTTCAAACGCGATAAGAGACAGGGTGGGCAAAACTAAGTGTTTACAGACGTAGGTTGGTATTGATGACCTCGGAAATTTTGAGTGATGTGGCAACAAACCTGATGCCTAGCTAAATGTTTCATTTCGGATTACTCGACAGCTACTTGACAAGGCTTTCTGATCCTGTCACAGGAGGATTGGAAAATGTACAGTTCCAACAAAGCTAGAATGAAAACAACAAATGAATGAGCCCCAGAGGGAGTTGAAGAGAGTGTGACTTGAAAAAAGTAATAGGAATTCAACCACAGCATAAAGGAGGATGATTAATCAAAGATTGTTCATAGACATGAAATTACTTCTGACATGAGCTATGGAAAAGAAGAACGGCATATCAGGAAGCGATGTTTGCCTCAGGATGTCATATCGATCAGTCTTTCTATCGACTATGGTATACTATACAACGAGGAAGATTTGCTATTGTATGTTCTTGCATCATGATGTTTAGAGGTGGAGCACAAATTCCAAAGCTATACTGAGCCGAATCCTCTGATTGTTATCAATGACAAAAAGTAACGAATTTCGCAACATTACTGACCGGAAGATATGTCACAGTCTAGGGATTGGGAGAAACGCAACCAAACCTAATGTAAAGAACAATTTGTGAGTTTCTACATTAGTTTAGTTTGTGATACTGGCTTGTAAGCTTCTGGGTCTTCGAGTCACCTTAGATTTTCCGGTTTTGTTATTTTCAACTAGATCACGCAAGCCATTCGACAACAGCTATTTCAGTGTATGTTACATTTGGTCATAATCATAGTCAGAGTGTGCCGATATTTTGGCGAAATTTTAGAAGCGACATAAACGGCACATTCGATACCAAAATCAGATTCAAATGAGCTGTACTTAGCGGACTAGGTGCAGTGCCGGAATCGCGAAATACTCAGCCTCCCTTCGTGATATGCATTACATTTCAATGAATAACTATCACATGAAAATTCTCATTTTAACTCTTTTCTACGTGACTAACATTAACATCCCTAGCACACACCGGTGGAAGTCGCTAAGATCACGGGAATTTGTAGAAAACTGTACCTTTTCAACAGAGTTTTAGTTGCCTATAAATCTCAAAACACTGCACCCTCTTCACAGTAGTCCGACCGATTCTCATCGTCAAAGAGAAACAATGCAAATCGAGGGCGAAAGAGTTAATGCTGTCCAAATTATCATATATATATATTCATATATATATTTATAGTGAATTTGATGTTTGAAATTTTTGTTAATCACTTTGTCTCTTCATTAAGTGAGCGTTCGATATCAACAATGTCATCGTGTATCTGATCCACGGTTTTGGCTCAATTCTTGGTATTGGACGCTTTTCTAGGGTTTGCACTGGAGTTTCAGATAAAAATCCGGAAATGGATGGACCCACCGGTTTTCTTTTGATTTGTTCGCATACGTCACCAGTGGACATGAAGCACGTGTATAGGCAAAATTCTAGCATTTGGTAAACCATGGGTCATTCCAGTGGTATTCCAGTAGTATCCTTGCCTCGTCTTCTACTGCAGCTATATTGTAGTGGCTCTAACAGCTAAACGGCAAAAATGGCCTGCAACGATTCGTAAATGTCGGTGTCAACACTAACTCAGAGGGGACCGAAATGTCCAGTGCGGGTTTGCAGCCAGCCGCGTATACAGTCCAGTCCCACAGCAACTTACGACCCCCCCTTGTAAATCAACTGTTACGTTTGCATTCCCTCTCAAATCTCGATTGCCGAGCTGATTCGCCGAAAGGTAACGATTACAAACTGTGCTCACGCAAATCGAGAACGAGCCGCGGCAACCCAGGTCGTCGAGCAGAAACGTTTTTATTTCCTAGGACGGCAAAATGCTCAGGTTTCTCTTCGCAATTGTACTACAAAGGCAACCGACTAAAGAGCACAACCGTACGGAAAAATCACTCTAACCCGCATCAAGAATGTATCCGAAATAATTGCAAGATTACTTTAAATCCAACGAATCGAAGTGACTCACAGGCCGTCCAAAAGAATAACTCGTAAATAAGGAAAGGAAACATTTCGTATACATAGTCAAGTGCATGGACTGCGACAAATGTGACATTGGTCTAACTGGTGGGAATGTATCTACCCGGATGCACAATCACAATCACAAGAAGACTTGATCCACTCTCTCATATCAATGGACGAGGACTAAGAAGGACAGATGTCTAATCCGTATGATATTAAAATTCTGTATAGTATGCCGAAAGCGGGACAGTGCTCTTCGATGGGGTGCGCACAGGTTACAATCCGAAGCGAATCACAAGAAAGAAAATTAGCTTGAGCCGAAGTTCAGTAGGTGTATCAGCCAGTCTAAACATTTACGCAACCTAATCGAATTAGGCAGCTCACAACTTGCTCGTTACACTGCTCGACCCCCCCCCCAACGGAAGAACACTGCCCACAACGCTTCGTACTCTACCCACAAATTGGAGTACCTCTTAAACTGGGACCACAAAAAGCATCCACGACACAAGCAGGGCAGCCGATCTCAAGTAAACTACAAAATTCACACCACACTCCATCCGGCCACCTACCAAGGCGCCACGGGTGCCGGATTTGTGACACGTCGACGGCCAGGTCTAGATAGCACCTTGAGTCCCACACGACCCCGGCACAACAGGTAAGTAACACGGATTATTTATTACAGAACAAAACGGTAAGCTTATGACTCACTACAAGGGACAATTGGGCGGCTCCTTCCGTTCCTTTGCCTTTCGCAACGACTGGTGAGTCATCGAGGCTCAACAACTCCCCATCGCATCGGTCCGTCCATGGGAGCCTCTGCAAAAGATCGAAGAAACGCAATCAGTCTCAGTCAGCTTCTTCTGTACGGATTCAGATTCAAAAAGCCCTCTACAAAATGGAATCCTCGTACCATTCAAACCATTCAATCAACGGGCATATCGAAATGGATGAACAGTAAACCGTTCGACTGGATAAGAAAGCCGAAAATTAAATCATAGGGACCAGCAATCGTGAACCTGAATTACTTATGTGGAAGCAACTGTGACGCGACGCCGCAAAAACAACTGAAAAGATTAAACTACTCAAGTCAAACGTAATATCTAGGAGGTCAAATGTCAAATCATCAGAGGCCAAAATCGAGACAAGAGTCTAGTTGGGGGAACACCATTGTCTGGGTACAAGCACTGATGATGTCTCATTGAATGCTGATGAATCTTACTGTAAACTGAACGCCAATCCCAGCTGTCAGAACCTCTTGGATTATATCATCACATGGAGTCTGTTGCCCCAACTTCGGTCTACCTTGGGTTGAATAAAAATTATGTTTGCCATTGCGTGTTCGTTTACCGATGTCTTTTCAAAATGAGCTAGCACGATAGAGGTCAACGCTTAGGAATGGAGTAAGTGAGAATCCTTTTCTCGAGTGATTCGCAACGCGTAATCTGATTGGACTGATTGTTTTGGCCTCGTAATTTCGTAGTACTAAAGACAATGAAAAAGCTGGTTGATAACAGAGTGATGCTGTACGATTCATGTTGACCACGGGTTCAAACGGCACAAGGAGCCGAGTGTCTCAGGCCTCCAAACCGACGCCAAATTTGTTTTACAAATTCTTACAGCATTAGGCTCCTACAGTCACCTCAAATATCCTTTTTTGAACCGAAGCATTTAGTTGCCAGGGCACCGGTTGCTGGACAAAATAAGATAAAGTGGTTATTTATACTGTCTTCTGTTATTGCACTGATGTTAGTGCCCTCAGTCACGAACAGTGAGGATAACCAATAACAGCAAAAACATCTTATCAAGCAATTCAAAGAATGTGTCCACAGAAATTCATTGTATTTTTAGCCAATGGCCAGTATTTATTATATCAACACGCGGTAGTACGCTGGAGAATGTTTTTTGACAATTTGTGATGGAATTCTAGCTTGCATAACCGATTTTGTATCTGACCACTGAATCACCCAAATGGAAGCAAAAACGTCCTCCTCATGTCTCATTTTATGAGTTTTCCCAAACACTGAATTGATCGAGCTAAGAAATCAATGTGCTTAATGGAAAAAATTTCATAATCGACATTCATATTTTGAAAAAAAATGATAGTAACATTTTATGCAACTGGGATGAATTCTGTTTGGGATGGTCTAGCAAATTCTGTCTTAATGATTCTGGTTAGTCCGTTGTGGAAATACGTTTATTTTACACCCTGAGGGGGGGCGATATGGGAAACCATAAACATGCCTGGCCACCACACCTGTGATGAGAAATAGGCACAAATAAATAAATAGCTGCTCATCAGTGGAACGGTCAAAGGATACCTTTACATACACGCACACACACACACACACACACACACACACACGGGTGCACATACACACACTGACGTGGATTAATTGAGTTGATGGGACTGACCCTGGATATCTGTCACGTATAATAATGCTCACTCAAGATAGCTCCCGATGATAGCATAGAGAAGGCGAGTCATAAACAATGCAGTTATATTTTTCCGAACACATTTTGTCCCAGACACATTACAAGGAGATAAGCCAATCAGCAAACAAGCGCCTATTTGCACGCG
>LUCM01003292.1:223224-245389 GCA_008360955.1 Fasciolopsis buskii | reverse complement strand
TACGAGTTGGTCCGTGTGGCTCAGATCGCTGACATCGGGCAACACGTAGTGATAATTTCTTCATAGTCCTCTGTAATGCAAACTTTGGAAAAAAATCTGACAATTACAAAAGCTACGGTGACTAGGCTGATAAGTTCATTCCTTCGGTCTCAGAAATGATACAACCAGGCTTCGCAGATAGTCTGCCAGAAACTGACCTGTGCACTCACCTTACACTTAGTTTTAATCTACTGAGCGAAGCCAGAAGCGGACACTTTCAGACACGAGCATACATGCACGCACATATATATATGCACATACTTACTCACTTACTTGCTTACCTGCGTACATCAGTACAATGACATGGGTATAATTTAGATCAGATTCTAACCGGAAAGAAGAAACCTAATTGCACCACAGTGCTTTCCCAACTGCGAAATAGGAAGTCTTAAAGTCTTCCGATCGTGTCTAACGCAATGTTATTGATCATGATTCATATAATCTGGTCCATGTTTATTTTATCTTTTTATCCTTAAATGAGCGATTTGTCATTATTTTCTGTGTATTTGGTACAATAGAACAGCTTACTAAATCAGAGAAAAGGTAGATCGGAAGAAACTCAATCAAGCTTACTGAAATGGAGAAAAAGTAAGCTTCATGGCGGAGATCAACCGAGTCCGCGTATATTTGATTCCACCAATTCCTCTGCTGCTTTTTCTTTCGTTTCATCTATTCGTTGGATAACTACATTTCGCGTCGTGAACTTCGCTAAAATAGCGGCAAGCAGGATTTTTATAAAAGAGGAGACTACATATGGATGTCGTGGATTCAAGACCTCTACCGTTCGGTACGATGAAGACTTACGTTCGTGAAATGAGACTGACTGTCAAACTAGGCCGGTGCCATACGGATCAGTAATCTATTGGGCTGGAAAAATTGCAACCAGGCATTTTTCTTAGTTTGAGGATAAAGTAAAAATGTGTGGTTTTCCGGAAACGTCCAGAAGCCAGCTGGGGTTTTTTGAAAAGAAAACCGAAAATGAGCATGAATTCGAGTGACCCGTATTAAATGTACGATTATGACAAACAAACTACCCTGGCTTTGACCGGTCAGAGGCCATTTGAATTTTCTTGCTTGATTAAGCACATTGTGGTTGAAGTAGGATCAAGATGACGGGTCAAAGTCTCTGGAGTTAGTGACCGCGATAATCCGATTTCAAAATAATTTACGCTTTGTTATCATTTGCAGATGTTCAAAGGGATCGGAGAGGAACCGAGCGATAGCTGTTTAGTCACAAAACCGATTCGATTGTCGGTTCTCAGATTACTGACGAATACTGAGACACTAGTCCAAGAAAGATATCATGCAAGCACGAAGGCTTCTACGTCTGATGGCACTATTCAACCCTTTGCCAATCAGAGTTACCGTTTCGGGTTTTCTGTCAGCACTCTGAAAGCAGTATGAAATAAGGCAACCGGGTTATTTAAGTGTCAACTAACTGATGGTATCTGTCCGAGAACTGGGAGCAACAACCCAGTTAGTGCGTATGCCACAGAATAAAATGAATACGGGAAACCATTCAGACCAGCGGGGTGATTGACGGCAAATATCCCTCTAGTTTGCCCTCGAAAGCTTGCTCAATTACAAGAGTTTGCACACCATGGACTAGGTCAGCCAAACGCGGTTGTCATTTGGATGTAGCAGACACGTGTGTTCCACCATCTCTGACCAGCAGTGGCCGCGCGGATAAGGTCGTGTCATTTGGACGTTCGAATCGAACCACTCAACTGGCCGTGGACCGTTCTCTGAAAATGAACTAAACTTTTGTTTCAGTAATAAAGGAAGCAAAATAAATGATGAAAAACGGACTAGATGTAACAGTTCCCCGACTTAATTCATTTGTTCGGCCGCATTAAGTGTTGAAAGCAATCTATTATTTGAATTGAGTACAGTTGAGGACATTAAATAACCACCAATGTGCCACTAGGCAGTACCCGCACCCTGGGATGAATGTTGCAGACTTGAATCCACTTACCATACATAAACATATATATATATATATAAAAGAAGTGGGAAGGCGAACACTGAGTTATAACATCTATTGTGACGGTTCGATCTTAACTAGGACTCGTTGTTAAACGTGTCGAGTGTTCGACTCTACTTCCAATTCCGTTGGGGGATCCACTGACACCTCCCAAAGATTCACTGATATTGACGTCACAATAACTACATTGACACAAACAATTAAAATGCGCCTTGCAGAATTCAGCCCAATGATCAAACCTTTATTATCTGCCATGAATTCGTTCCCTAGTCCTATCACAATCGGTCTCACTAGCCGAAGGTCGTGGCCCACCATTGTTACGTGTAAGCTTAATTGGTCTTTCACTGTTATCCAAAGCATCTGTAGTCTTCATTTGTTCGGCTATCATAACCGACCACTTAAAGCTCATTCTCACTTGACGTTGCAGATGTCGTCGTAGCCTAGGCAATTCCTGACTGTTCGACAGCTGGTGCTTTTGACTCATTTGACTATGCGGCTCTTGCGAGATCCTGCGTAATCTTAATAAGGATCTACTTTTCCGTTCGTCGGAATTCTTAGCTCATTTGATAACTTTGTTGGTAAGTGGTGCAAAGAACCGAATCAGGCAGCTGTTCGACGGTTAAACAGTCTTTTGATCTGTGTGGTTCACTACGCATTTGCATTGAAAATCATGGTTTGATTCTGCTGATCTGTGGGACTTACGGTTTTCGACAGAACTGCGCCAACGGTAGCTTATTGCAATATGGTAGATCTGCTTCAGAATACCGGTCGAACTGGAGCGCCATATCTTAGCGCGACGACAAGGGTGTCGAAAATTCATACTAGATAATAATAACTGAATGTAGGAGCAAAAGGGAAAAAACTAACCCTGTTATCTGTCACTGATCGGCCATTGGTAAAAGCTCACTTAAACAAGTTTTTGATGCACCAAGTTTTGCTACTTGTGCATTAAAGTCACCTGCTATCACTACACAGGATTTTCCCTCACGAACGAGAGTGGCGAGTTCGTCATAAAACTGCTGCGTTTTCGTCCCAGGGGCACTCAGTCTGTTGGAAAGTATGCTGAGATGACAAACAAGTTGCACTTAACATAGCTGTCCTTTCGGTCATCAAATGACCCTAAGAGTCTTAGTGCGCATAGACGACCATCAACCAGCATTCAGCCTGAGACGGTTGCTTCTATCTTGTCAGTTAGGACTGTTCCCTCACAGCTTGGACCAGCAGCTCGAAGTGCTTTGTCTCCAAAACTGCACAGAAAATATCTTGATGATATATGAAACAGTGAGTTCAACTACAACTCAACTCCTGAATTCCCGTTTCGCTGACTCAACTGGCATCAACAGCCAATGACTCCATTACCAGCGTTAGAAACGCCTGTTGACCAACCTGCATGAAAGTGCCCACAATGAAGGAGCCGAGATGCAGAACCTGACGACACATTAGGAAATGTGTTACCGCACTGAAAACAACATGTGATACTATGTGATGATGAACCGTAGCAATATGATTGGGCCCTTTATGAGTGGAGCATTATGAGTAGAAGTAGGAAGCAAAGACGGACGGTTGAGAACAAAAGGCGTGGGTTCACTAAAACAGAGGGGATCCTGAGTAGTAAAATACTTCTTATTACCCACCCTTCACAATGCAATGGGCCGAGAGGTCGTGGATCGTTCACGTTTGATATGGGATCCTGGTATGTATTGAAATGTCACAGTAAAAGTTATACAACACAATGCAAGCCTTCAAATTTCTCTGCTGCATGGAACCACAGCTGTAGAAATCGGACTTGTGGCTTACAGAGGCATATATATATATATATATATATATATATATATCAAGTAGACTCATGATTCAGATCAAAGTAGTTGGCGTTGGCCAAAGCATATTTTCAGTGATTCACTCCTAATCCGCTACAAACATATTATGAGGTTAGGGAGGGAGTTAGTGCTTGTTCAGTCGGTTTGTCGTTCGGTTGGTTGGTTGATCACCCAATCAGCCGGTCGATTCGAAGAAGGGGGATAAATGTGATGGGCGTTATCGGGTGGCAGTCGATGACATTGATTAACGAAACGATCGAGAGTGGCGTGGGTAGTTCTAGGGTAGTTCTAGAATTCGTATTAGCTTCCTTTGCATACATAGCTAGGGCTTAAGAAGACAGTAATATATATATATATGTATAGATATATATATAATCAAAATTTAGCCCTCTTGACTGATCCGAATAGAACGGATAAATAGCACAAACTGCGAAATGCAAGCAATCGTTTTAATCTTTTCCATGTTACACGTACAACATGTGAATTCACGCTTGAATGAGATTAGCAGCAACAATGAAAACAGCTTAGACAAACTCAGAAAAATATTTGGCGGCAGCCGACTGGCTGCCCACTGGGCAAGCGCACATTGCGGGTGAACCGAGGCGTCGATCTGTTCTGTCTATGTACGTATCATCGCAGCTGCAAGTGAACTGGTAAATTATGTCAGCGGTGTTTACGTGGGGCGCTTCTGTCGATTGTCTGTTGAAATTCAGTCAATTGGCATTGCATGGGATGTTCAATTCAACAGAAAAGTGGGTGTTCTTTAGCGCACACTTGAGGTTTTGGCTGATTCGGTTGAGTAGATGATCACCCTTGAACGGTAGGGTAATTGTGATTCACTTTTTCTCCACAGAATAGAGCGGAGTTCCTTTGGGTTGTCCACTTTTGTGAATCCCGACAAACTCATCAGGATATCCGTTTGCCCTAAGAGTCTCTGTCAGGAAATCCTCTTCTTTCGATATTTCGATATTTCCGGCTCTACAGTGAAGCAATTTTTTATGATACCTCGTTTGTAAGTGACCGGTAGAAAGCTGGAGAACTTAATATACTGAGCACTTCAAGTTGCTTTACGGTGAACTGTTTTTTTGCATTGTTCCATCTGGACACCTCATCTTAAAGATATCTAAAAAGGCTGAACTGTTACCCTCTGCTCTTTCCTGAACGGTTGAAGGGTTTAGGTGGTTTTTGTTCGAGTAATCGAAGAACTCAGTGAAATAATTTGCATTGGTAAAAATAAAAATGTCATCAACACTAGGCCTATAAATGGTGAACTGAGCGATATGATTATGTATTTCTTTTCCAGTTATCCCAAGGAAGATATCTGCTATTACGGGTCTAAGACAGATACCCATTGCAAAGCCATTAGTCTGTTTTATGGCTGTCCTTCAAAGTCAAATCGTGTTTTCAGTGCATTAAAGGACGCGATCCTTGATGAATGGAACCGAAACAGGCAAAGTAAGGTTCAGTGTGTAAATTGTGTCATATAGATTGTCTACTGCTTCACATGATGGGGCATGGGTGAAAAGAGAGCCAACATCAACAGACAACATTTTCTGAAAACTTTCTGTTAATTGGTCCAGACTATTTGATGATTGGGATAAGTCCTCTAAACAAGGCAGTGTCATGTGTTTTCTGACGAGAGAGAGAACATGTACTAGCCAACGTGTTAACTTGCCGTAGGCAGAGTTTCACACGCATAAGATTGTGGGTTTTTGAAAAATTCCTAAATCGTGGTGTCTGTATGCCTATTAGATTTAGTCTTGTACATAGATCCTCAGAAAGAAATCTGCCTTGACATCTGTTTTTCTATAAACAAGTTGTTATCTGCAGAAGTGTCGGAGAGAAATCACTTCCTGTTTTCCAGGGTATTTTTCTTCTTGTCGATATAATCTTGTCTAAAGTGAATTAACGTGTTTTACGCGCGACATTGAGAAGATTAAAAGAAATGCTTGCGTCTTGCAATCTAGGCCTTCTATTTATTCTATTCAAATACGCATAACTGTAACGTTTATCCTCTGGGTGGCCATTTCGGTTTCATTGTGTAAGGGGTTTATGTGTGCTAACACGTCTACTGGCTCTGGCCCATGTTGGCCTATCGGATGCCAAAATGTATCACACTTTGGGATAACAAATGTCGAAGGGATTACTTGATTGCCATATATATATATATATATATATATATTGTCAGTTGGTGCTCATAGATCCGTGTCCCGAGTTTCTTTCCTGTTTGTCCCGCGTACAGTTTTTCGCAATGTTTGCAGTGGATTTGACAGACAACGTTGGTTCGATTATTGTCAGCTGTCGGTCATTTGGTCTTCGATAGAATCTTTCGTAGGATTCTTGTTGGCTTGTGCGCCACTTCAATTCCATGGGGTTTGAGTAACCTTGTTTTCATTTCAGATATATGCTTGATGTACGGAAAGACGGTTCGTGCTTTGGACTGTTCGGCGATCGGCTCTCGGTACTGTTTTTTTTGTTGGCGCTTCGTCTGATGAAGCTTCGAGTGTACCCGTTTCGCAGAAACAGTTAAAACAGATGGTTTTCTTCTTGTTTCCTTCGCTCCGCAGTACTGAAGCGGAATTGTACTCTTTTGAAAAGTGTCTTGATGCAGCTTTTCTTTTGGCAGCTTGGGTGGTTGCTTTGGAATCGGAGGATTTGATCTGTGTGCGTGCTTTTGCGGTATACGGATGTTTCCAAGGTGCCCGTATTTGTCCATGTGACGAACACGTCTAGAAATGGCAGACTGTTGTCATGTTCTGTTTCCATGGTGAACTTGATTTCCTTGAAAACTCCATTGATGACAGTGAAAGTTCGTTGTAGTTCAGATCATTTAGTGATTACGAACTTGCAGTCAACGTAGCGCAGTCACAGTTTTGGTTTCATGTCCGGCAGGATGGTCTTCTCTATTTTCTGCATCACTACCTCTGCAATGAGGCCATATATTGGTGAGCCCATTGAGGTTCCCTTCATTTTTTCGTAAAAGGTACCCTCGAAGTTAAAGTATGTTTGCATACATTGCTCGGCTTCAGTTGATCGTTCCATTGATGTTCTAAAAGGTCTTGTAGTATCTGCCTTGCCAAATCTGAGAATGTTGATGTGAAGAGAGATATGACGTCAAAGGAGATCATGATTTCATCCTCTTCAGTGTTTGTCCTTTGAAGAATTGTAAGTGATCGCTAAGTGAATGTCCATATTCTGTGGTAAGCTTTTGGCCAGGTTGTATGTTGGTGTTCCCGGTTGTGCGACTGTTGGTCTCAGGGGTATTCCTTCTTTGTGGATTTTTGAATCATTGGCCTTCGTTCTCCGGCGCTCTTCCCTGCTAGTCTCATGTACTTCTTGTAACTGTTTTAGTGTTGCGTTGATTCTCATTACAAGCCTTTGGGTTGGATCGCCGTTGGTTTATCGTATCTTGTAGCATTGTTTTTGTTTTTTCTACATACTCTGTTTTGTCGATAATGATTGTGACCCATCCCTTGTCTGTCGGAAGAATAATTATATTTGGTTCTTCTTTCAGTCTTCGTAGTGCTCTTTCTTCTAGTTTCGAGATCGTTGTTGTTTGGGTGTTGTGCGTGGCAGCCGGGACGACGGATTATCGAATTTACTGTTTTGTTGCGTCAGAGATTCCAGACGATGGCAACTAGCCACTCGCCACAATATCATAGCAATGACGAAGTCACCTCGACTGGTGATGAAATGTTTGCAATCAAATTGCCCAACTCAGCGAACGAACCAACGCTATCCTGTTGAGCCTGAACTACAAGAAATAGCACTATATATATACATATATAAATACACATATATATATTCCGTCCAGTGCATTGATGCACAAAAATTCAAGTTATTTGTTAAAGTTGTGGATGTTGTGCATATCCTACTGAGGACATCTCCGAGTATTCACCACATGATCACGTTCTTTTACAATCAGGTCGATGATGGACTCCTACATGTACTCGTTTTTTGGTCGAGATAAGTGAGCGAATATTCTATGCTGCAGCATTTCGTCATGCACGTTCCAAAAGAAGAAATAAAAATAATTTCGACTCGAAGGGATTTGTCATTATAGCAGTTGGGGTCAACAAATCAAAATAAACAAATACAAAAGAAGTGAAACAGGTGAAGGCTGTTCATCCATCTGGGTTACCTTTTGTTCCCCGATTTTCCCGTATCTCCGTTTTGAAGGATACCTATACCTTGTAAATACAAATGAAGTTTATATCCCACATGGTGAGTGCACTTTTAATAACAATGGAAAATGTCAGGCAATTATTCTGAATCGAACTAGCTTGAGACTGTCGCGAAACCAATGGATCGTGAAATTTTCGTAATTCATTTCTCTAAAGGTCACAATCATGACAACTTTATCAAGGGGTTATAATTATCCGACCCCCAAGATTACCGTAGCAAACCTTCTTAGCCACTTTTCTGAATACCAGAGTCAGAAAATTTTAAAAATCTGTTCTGTCACACGGAGCCATTCTTGCGCTGGTTTCCACACTATTCTTAAGTACGATCGACATCAAAAAACAACATGTCCTGCTCCTCCAAAGATGCGGTAGCTGCAACATCTGCTGGCCGTCGCATCAGTCCTGGTGTTTTTGACGCAGTCATATTAAAAGCCCTCAGACTATCCAGTGTTAGATCTAGGTTTCGTTCGCTAGCTTTGGTCCTGCGAAGTACTTCACCATTTTCAAGGTCTCCAAGAGTAAAACCCCCACGGAATAGCTTCATCACAGGATGCCTAAATTGTTTGAATGATTGTCATCAGTTGCTCTACATCGCACATTGCGAGTCACGCAGAACCGTAACCTACGTTAACTCGTAGCCTAATCAGCCAGATTAGAAATTGTTCAACAGTTAGTTGAGTGTCTAAAGAATGGTTGTCCTCTGTTGTAGGGGGTCGTCGAGAACCGCTTCTTCAACTGTCTAACTGCGTGGTGCAACGCAACCTCGTCTTCGTTTGGTTTCGTTCAACAACATACGGTCACCTACTCTATAGCCTTTGAGTTCTATATATATATATATATATATATATATATATATATAACGGTAGACTTACGATAAACAACGGTAAGGGATGGATTAGCAACTTGAGATGACAGTTTTCTCCAATTGCTGAATCCGAGTTGAAATGCAAAGGGTGTGCAAATGAGTTCAAGTGAATAAGCCACCGAACTAATTTTAATGCATCAAACTGAGGGGCGCGTACATTTGAATCCGAGGGCTTCTGTTTTATTGAATTCAGTTCGTTTGACCAAGTGTCTACCCGTCGTTCGGTACCTATCCGATGAACGTTCATTAATGTTCCAGTTACCTACAAATCCAGTTAGTCTCTTCTTGTGTGAGGTGGTAGAATTACCTTTTATTTCGTCTATTGTTGTTTGCTGCATTAGTCGGTTCGTACCAGACGTTAATCCATTAGCCATCAATATTGTGCCAAGTCCGTATGCAAATCACATGATACAGTCCGCTCCAGCTTCGCCGCGTCATGCACAGACAACCAGCCAGCGAGGAGCGCACGGGGAAATGATAGTGCAACTGGCTCGTATATGTTCCGTCAATCGAGAGTCCCTTGTTTTGTACATAAACACACGACGTCGTATAAGCTCCAACGAGTCTTCTAGCTTCTGTGAATTTCTAATTGCCATCGGTTAAGTAATTTGGGTCGGAGTACATCTAATGCTAATTGGTAGTCTGTATCAGTACATTGTTGTTCGTGGGCCAGTTCCGTGTTAAGATTTAGAGTACTAATATTACAGAAACACTGACGAGAAAAATGTTTCACTTCCTTAATATCATAAAAATCACTTGTCCCGACCTGCTTTCACAAAGGGATTCCCAGATTACTGGAGTGGTACTATCATACTCAGTCGTTAGACCAATTTCATCAAAGATGTAGCTTTTCACGTTGCCTTTTACCGCATCACTGCTGTTACTTCAGCATTACGTGGTTATTTGCCGGAGACTGTAGGCGATTTTTCAAAATGCTATGGACGGCTAAAAGTTTAAAGATGTCATCTTGCATTATGGCATAGATGCTTCGTACTATCGTTGCTCTGAGCAGGGGATGCTTGATAAACTATGTGGAAGTCCCGTGACATTAGTCTTTGATTGGAACATGGCTTAAAATGATATTACGAAATCATGGGAGTATTGTATGACCATTTCCATTTGGCCTGTTTGGTATCATCAGCAGTAAATATCCAGCGCGCCGGAACTGGGACGAGAACTCGAGACGAATGATCGTGAGTAGAACCCGTTAGCCATTATGCTACAGTCAGACCCTCAGACATTTGCCGAAATTCATGACATGATGTTATTGTACGGTCAATTCCTGTGAGTGCACAGTGGTCGATCCCCGCGGCGGCTGGTTGCTCTGTGATCACCCCAGGTAAAATGGATGCTTCGAACAGTTTTGAAGACTTAGTTAAGACGACTGGGTCTTGATCTGCTACGGTCGTGATCAATAAGGTTTCGTCCAGGTGTATCGATACAAAGTAAAGAATGAAAAAATCGTATATGAGCAAAGGGCAGGAATTCCTCTAGTTCGAATTAATCTGAGGGCCTAATTCGATTTCATTGCGTTCGAAAATGATCCGGACTTCAACATCCTGGCAACATGGGTGATTTCCCAACAATCGACTGTTGTTGAAAACCGGCTTAAATCTATTATTGGTGAAACCTACTTCTCTATCTTTTACTTCTCTTATTAATGCAAGAAGGGTGTACATCACTTTCCAGGAAGGGGACCGCGACCAACAGAGAGCTGCAAGTGGGGAAGTTGACCGGCGGTGGGAAGATTCGGATCCGCGACCCTCAAAGCCAAACGCCATGACATTATCCGCTTGGCCAACGCCTGCCAGTAGATAATGCATTATTTCAAACAGCGCAGTTTTGTCGCGTGAGAATCATTTTAGATACGGCAATGTGGACTTTCGCATAAGTTCCCCAATTTCGAATTTTGGAAACGGAGGACCCAAAGGTGACGTCCGAAAATGGGATTCATGTAAGCTAGTCGCAAATTACCCTAATGATTTTTGATTGGTTCGTGATTGGTATGTGAGATGTGCAAGAAAATGTTCCTCTTAAAAACAAAATGGATTCTGCTGAAGGATTTGAACGTTCTAGATAACGGATGGAACGTACCGAAAAAGTTAGTTATTCAAGTAAAACAGTAAAAGTATTTGGGATAGACTCTGGACGACCATAGTGGATTCCATGCACCAGGTGTCAGGTATGTGGAAACACTAAGCATTAACATGGAGACCTAACTTTAGGTTGCAAGTTTAACAGACAGGATGGCATACCATTCTTCGGTGATTATTTTTTATTGTAGACGCGGTACAGTTTCAATGCAATCAGACGCCGTTCGCTTGACAAAACTGCCTCCAGGCGGGAATTTCTGTGGTGATAGTCCGTCCATGGACGTCTACAGTTGACTGGTGAAATGTCTGACAATCTGTTACCGTTTTGGACATCTCTGACTGCAACTGTAGTGTCCAGCATCAGACCTGCAGGCAAATACCGATGGCGAGTCACTGTTGCTGCTTTCTGGTACTCACTAGGCCTATAAAGCGCTTGGAACATGTCGATTTTTCTTCCTCTAAATTGATTATCCCGAATGGTGGATTATACAGCGGTGAGATCCACGGTTACCTGGACACTCCATCGCACCATCAATACATAACATCAGTGTTCTCCTTTGTAGTTGTCTCCATCCAGACCGGAATTTAGCTAGTCACTCAAAAGTCGCGGCTCTTGAAGGTGCAACGCATATTCAGAAATGCATTGCTCGCTCTACTGAGTACGACTTCTCAGGTTGCTAGATATGCATATCTAATCGAAGTGTAGCGATTCTTTCTGTGAACAAACGGTCAGTGCGACAGCAATGATCTCATTTCGACAGGCTGTTGAACAAAATGACTCCTGTTTTGGCATCGAGTTGTCTACTGGGTAGCAGTGTAACTGTTAAAGCTGACAGCTGGTAAGACAGAACAACAACGACGCAGAGAAGGATTATATCAGCTCTATCAAAGCACATCTGCAAATCTCGGTGAGCCATATAGAACAGTTCGGTGCTGCGTCAAGCAGATGAATGGACGAAGTTAAAAGAACCAGTGTAAGAGCAGTAACAGTGAGCTCCCAATGAGCAGCCCATCAAACAGGCGAGTTGGGCACAGACTTGGTGCCCCGACCACTGTTTGTAGGTGTACATGATAATAATTCTCTCAGGCTCCCCAGACTAAAATGATAGTCTGAATCAGGTCGAAATGTGATCCATTGGTGTTAGTGCGAGTAATGCGATTCGCCAACCGGTAGTGAAAAAACAGCAAAAGTCAACAAATTAGGGTGAACAAGATCAGTTGGGTAAATAGTGTGGTTGTTGATCGAGCAATGATACAATAAATGAGTCAACAATCAGGGATGGGGGTAGGCGGTAGCACAAGTGATGGGCGTTGGCGCATGCATTCAGAAACTAATGGGATGACTAGGGTGTGAATGTCGACAGCCAACTGGAAACAGTTGTGAACCCTTGTAAATAGCAAATCATGGGAGGAAGAGAATAGAAACACTGCGGGGAATATAACCAACGCCAATTAGTATTGAGTCTAAGTCCGAATTAGAATAGAGATCGTCTTCCCATTGTGGTAGCGTTCGACTCCAGGGTCAGACCATCTACTCGTGTCTGAGCTGACACATTTCTTGTTAGACTGTTAACTGCCTAGGGAACTGCATGGAAATACCGGTGAGTCGTCTACCCCAATGTTTCCCTTATCCCATCCCTCACCAGTGTGAGTTACCGTACAAAATTCACCATTTGAGCTATACAAGATTTAGACTATTCTATCCGACAGTACATCGAATAAATTTATCTCGTGGTTAGTAATTAATTCCATGAAGTTCTGTCTGAATGGTTCAGGCGTTACGCTTCAATGATTTTTCAAAAACTTTTTTTCAACGATTCAAATTAATGAGTATGGACCAGGTTGAAAGCAAGGATTGAGAACTACTTTATTCTCCGTTGGAACTAAAATCCTAATTAAATGCAGGCAGTTTTCCCAAGCACGAATTGGATCCAGAATGGGTTGATTATTTCCAGACTCAACTCTCACGCTCGTTGAAAGGGCTACTATCGATTAGGGAGCGCCAGCTGCGGAGAGCTGGACTGCATAAGGCAGGCATTCGACTATACTAGTTCAAATCCCGAAACCAGTTGCCTCTCCATCCCCCCACCCCCACCCGCACCCCATCCCACCCCACCCTACCCGACACACATCGCATCAACAGAGGATGGAGCGCGTCAACAATACGTTGTCATTACGGTGACAATCGCGGTTGACGCACTTGCCGATAGAACAGACGGGTAAATCAGAGATAATGCGCCCGTTCATGTGGCCCGGGGAATAATGACTATACCAGATTGGCATCGCGCCGCCAACGCATGTTCGGCGAGCGTTTGCACACACCCACGCTCACACATAAATATACACACACACAGGTGGGAATGTGTGAACGATAAACGATGGAACGAATGGGCTAACGGGTAAACTTCATTTATTGCACTGAAAATGTAAATTTCTTGATTATGCTGGGCAGTAACAACGTCTGCGACGACCTTGTCCACTTTATGGGAGTCAATAATTTAAACGCTTAAAGGTCGAAAGCGAAAAGCCCCAGAAAACTGACAAATATTTATTGCTTCCGGAACAGGAACGATAAAATCTGCATTGAACACTACTTATTACCCTAAGTGCTTTGGAAATCAATTTTGAACATAATTGTCTGTCATATGAGAAGGTCACAGAAAATGTTTCTTGCATTCAACAAATTCCAAGGGATTAACGTATCCAAACTTTCTCATCCGCTCTACGAGGCTATCGAGTCCTGACTGTGACCAAATGGTGGGGACAGCCCTCTATTGAACATATAGCATTTCTGTTGAGAAAACTGATGTTAATGAACCCGTGTTATTCGCACCAACTGAAGTATTTATTTACGGGTTTTATGACCAAATCCGTTGTGGCCATCGTCAGCTTCTTTAGTGGCGTGAAAGACTAGCTTTTGTAAACCTCACAAATACATATATATATATATATTTGACAATTGCTTTTGATGCTGATATTTCCATGCCGTTCACACACAACAGTAGATATCCTCCACTGCAAACATGAATTGAATCAGAGTCTTCCATATGAAAAGTGTGGATGCTGCCACGGGGCCATCAGCCTCGTTAAGGCAAATCAGAACTACCAAGTTGATTTTGATCATGCGTTGCCCTCGGTGACAGCCAGCGGTTCCCGGCATCTGCAACGAGAGACAAGGTAAATGTTTTGTTCATCCTAATCGAATGCATTAGACCAAGTCAGGTCTTTTTCGCAATCTGAGTAAACGTCCCCATTAACTCGCTCGGCTATTTGTCATTCCTATATACCTACAACTACTTGCGACCATGACTGGCGGTGGTCCGACTGATAGGATCGCGAGGTTCGGACATAAGAATAGCAGGTTCGAATCTTTCCAACGCCGGTCAACCTTCCCAATTTGCAACCATCTTTTGGCCGCGGCACCCTTCCTGAAAAATGATGTACGCTTTCTTTCCACTAACAAAGGAGGTGAAAAGTTAAAAGACTGAATTTTCTATGCTTACTTGGCTACCCCTTTCAAGGGGAAACCTCAGGTTATCCGATTAACCTCACACTCCGGAAGCACCAATAGATGAGATCCGTTCCCAATAGAGCTCCTCAGAATACAATGCACTCCAGTAAGGGTTGTAACAGGACCGACGCTGAACACTTTTCGGCCCAACAAATGAAGACACTCATATTGATTTGTCAGTTGGCGAACATGTGATGGCGACATCTAGAGTGGTGAGCTTTGCACATTGGATCCTCGCAGAACAACTATCGTCGAAGACGATCACGCTTATTGGCTATTTGTCGACAAAAGTTACATGCATAAGGTTTTCCATGACAGAACCCGAAGTACGGACCGTGATGGCGTATTTATTTGGAAGACAAGAACACTTGCTACTCGGAACTAGCCTCCTAGTGAGAATTATGTTTTGTTTTTTTCTCATTTGTGATTAGTTATGCTCAAAATCCAGTTGATATTCGGTTTTCGTTATCTTCAGCCAATCGCACGCATGATGGGTTACTGGCTGGCAAGAGGAAAGGGAATCTGAAGACATATTTTTGGTATAATCAACACCAACAACCGTTTCCCGAGCTTTGTTTCCAGTCTATCTGGCGCGAGTCCTGGTGTTTTCAGTGTTAGATAGCGATTCAGTCAGTTGTAACTCGTTACCACCCTTGGCCTAATGAGACCTTATGTGGTTTTATGCCAATCCACATTTACCTGTCGTCGTCAGTGGTTAACCCCCTTCCCCCAGGTGTAGTGGGTCCTGGAAAACCTGTGGCTTGCTTCTTCTAATGCACTCATGAGTCAATCAGGTCAAAGAAGAACCATGTTCCAATAAACATAGGCTTTACATCTGTGTCTGCAATTAGCCCGTTGGCTCTCTCTCTCTCTTTATATATATATATATATATATATATATATATATCACCAGGATCGAATTTGCAGCGTCAGGAGTGCACATGGAAACTCTTCGTCGGAATCAGGTACTCTTTTCGAACTTTGATCGGCTGAGAATCAAAGGACGAATTCGGAATTCCTGTCCAACACCAAGGCTCCAAGAAAAGGTTGAAAACCGTTTGGTTTGCGTGACACATTTCGGGACATGTTGGTGTCTTGCTTGAAATGGAGATAATCAAATTGCGAATAGGTTTAGACAAAACAGATTAGGATATCCGATAAATAGCTGACAAAACCATGTACGAACACTATCTGACAAAGCATGGACAGACACTAATAGATCCAACATCCCATGTTTGTTCCCCATGACTAAGTCAGATAGGAGGGAAACGGAACTTTAATGGCCATCTAAACATGTCAGAAATAGTAACACATCTTCCACCAAGCACGAAATGGTTCTAGCGCACTCAGTTTTCCCAAGATTTTTTATGAACTTCTTTACTGGGTTGTGTCTATCTTTTGTCTGATCACTATATTGATACAGTATATCAAGTGGAACTTCACTCTTGCTAAGTCAAATTTATCCCAGACAAAGCTAAACGACTTTATCTCATCCACAACCAAATGGTAATAGCAAGAGTTTAACGATCGTACTGAAATTATCTGGCGACTGATAGTTGAAAATCAATGCTAGGCTATGCCTACTTTCTTGGCTTATGGGTATGCTACGGTGCAAATTTTCGGGAAGTATTAAAGAGTACAGAAGTCTACTCACATGGAGCACAGCAGAATCTTTGGTTTACGCAAGATGATGTGGGTCAGCAAGCCACAAACAGTTTCACTGGGATTCAAACGAACGATGTGAGCTTCTGTTCGCTGAGTGTGACGTTTAGATTGCAATTTTTGATCACCGGTAGAGGTGACATCGTCCGTGCGCGTGTGCAGTTAGTGGTGTTCCTCCGTGTTCACGAGTGTGCTAATAGCATTGCCCTTGGCACTCGTGGGTGACCTTGGCCCTTCTAAACAAACGTTTGTTTTCCTACTTAATCTTTGTTGACTTTGTTAACCCTAGTGAGGTGAGTCAGCTTGAATGGTTTGGCCTCTTCACCTTTGGCCCGTTTCTGTCCGGTCAAATATCAAGCCAACAAAGACCAATTATTAAAACAAATGTCTATTTACGAGGCCCAAGATCGCCCAGTAGATCAAAGGTGAGGGCCGATGGCAAGTACAGTAAGGCAAAGAAACGCCAGTAATTGCGCACATGCGTTGATGCTGTCCCTTAGACCGATGGTGAAACGCTTGCAATCTAAACTCCAAGATCAGCTGTCAAAATCTCTCGAAAACCAACAATCTAAGCTACGAACAACAGGCCATTTCAAAGCCATTGATTGCACCGGATGCCTGAAAATAAAACAAGACATAATTACCGGTGTCTCATCGTCCTTAAGCTCCAACTGTTCTGTGTCACACAAACACTGCCGTTTTTTATCGTCTGTTGACAAAGGTGACATTGTTCGTAGAGGTGAACAAACCGCGCGGCCAATTGAATTTGCTCATCATATGGCCCTCGGCCGACTATATCGCTACCTGTTTGTGCTGGTTTCGTTCTTCGAAAATAAATTAGCCTTAAATCGGCCGAAATGAATGTGACCTTTACTGAACCATCTCATTCGTGTGGCCATATGCAATAGTTGTATTCGAAGTGGTAATACGGAATTCAGCAATATGGTAAGATGCTGGCGGCCAGTACTGGAATGACTGCGACCCGAAATACGAAACTGAGGACAACGAGAAGACCACAGCAACTGAAACAGACTTTCTGTCAGGTTTATTTGTTAATCCTGCACTTATAGATAAAAGGTGAGGAGTCCTGATAGGCAAAATATCTTCGATCCGATGGCGTTTGAAGCATGTGTGAACCTCACCTACGCATATGACTACAGTTGTGACTGATTGGTTGTGTGCTTAGGTAATAGTGAGGGTTTACCACGTGATTTACAAGTAGACCGACGAAACTATGACTTCACGATTGCTACCTCTTCAATGTTTTCTATGTTATGATTTCTGCAGAAAATTACAGCCAGAAAATCTATCTAACTCAGTTTGATGGGTTGGATCATAGCTATGGACCAAAAGCAAGCGGCGATTTTAGTCGGAACGCGTTAACAACCATCTGGAATGAATCTCCGTGGATTACGTCGTCGTCGATGATGGGTTATTTGTGCCAATTCTAGTCACTAGACAAACGCCCATTGCTTTGGGATGATCGGTGTGTTTTTGTCTTTGCGGGATACTACGGATCTTCGTTTGGTTGATTTTACACAGTTTACGGATTTAAACTCACTATTGCATGTCACCCAGACTTTGGTACTGTTTCTGCTCTACCAAGCGAGCTATGAGGCAGCCACATTGAGATATTCAACGGCAGTGGTCACCAATTAGTTGATGGAGTAGGCGGTGATGCTAAAAGTGTTGATGGCCTACTGGCATGGGCTGCAGTCCGGTCGGGTGTTGTTTGAGTGCAAAGCTGACCAGGTGGCTTGAGATGTGTGTGTGTGTGTGTGTGTGTGAGTGAAAGTTATAGACGGAAGGACAGTTGGTCAAGCATACAATAGGTTGTTCAACCTAATCAAAACTGTTCCCAAAACTCAACTGTGCTTTGCATTGTGTTGCATCAAATCAATCACATTCCATATTCAACTTACGGAACAGTAAAAGAAAAACTAATCATGCAGTTCAGTTGGTCGAAAAAACGAGTTTATCGAAAACGACATTGTTTAATTCTTCCGTGTTCTCAAGGCTCCCGTGGGTGTTTGTTCAGTGCTTCATTTTATGATTGTATCAGAGGAACGGAACAAGTATTTCGCAGCTTACTGGCCAATACTTGAGTAGTGCGATGTTAGTTTCCTTGAATGTGATTACTCACACGAATTTATTTTGTGTTCGTGCTCTTTCATCTTTGACGAATGCGTTTTTTTGTCTCCTTCACTGGAAGGTAACTGCGCCGTGACAATTTCGTTATTCGTGATCCGTTGGCCTAGTCAGTTTGATTCCGACTGATAAGATGAGATGATATATTTCTCAGAAACCTCATTTAAATCTTTCATTTTCGTGGAACTCATTTCTGGAACAGAATAAAGTCTAATTTTATCAGGGGAAGTTGGGCACCCAGTCGTCTAAGACGATCGAAAAAGAAGATGAACCTTATCATTTATGTCTCACTAACAGTTTTCAGTTGCATCCTCGGTTTGCAGCAAGCAATCCGCCTTCAGTCAGCGATATTTGTGCTAAACTCAAAAGAATAATTCCATTTCCTGAGCGTAGCAGTGATTTTTTCGTGAATTCTTACAGCGATTCCTATCTAACAAACGATTTATCGAGTAACATGAACGTCAAATGCACCATTGCAAATCATGGATGTTGCCTCAACGTTGCTAAGACGGATTTGAAATGCACATCTACTTGCACCCGCGCTAATGCACGAACCCTGGCACGATTCAAATGACTCAATTCTCAGAGATGTATAGAAACTTAACTCTGTACGGTTTAGCAAAATCAAGTGTCGTCAGTCTTTCCACTGCTTAACTCCCGCAACTCATTTCTTCATACCTATTTAGTAGTAATATGTTTATATTGGAATTCACGTAGAATAATACTTAGAGAAGCTTCTCTAGGTCAAATGATTTTCAGCCAGGCCATTCAATACAATTAGTTTTATCCTTTGAGTAAAATTCAAGCTTTCAAGCTTTCAAGCTTTCAAGCACTTCGATGGAACTGGTAGCTCAATTTTCGATTGATTCTGAAATATCCTTGATAGTAATGTTTGTCCGTTTGATGTGAGTATTTATTCTACCGATTGATTCGTAATTAGATTAGTCATCCGACAGACTGGATGCTATTGGTCCATTTTGGGCTGTCCCGCTATTCCTCTTTCCGATATTCGTCACTTTGACCTAGATTCCGGACGGGATTGCTTGGTTGTGCAAGTTTTTTTATGGGTAGCAGGTAAGTCAGCGAAGATTCAGACACATTAACGTCATACAATCATAAAGTGCTGGACAGTTAGTCAGTAGAATAAACTCTTTAACACGACCTCGCCCAGTCCTTTGCAATAGAATGTTCTGTCCCAACTGACGGCATGGAAACAAATTCATTCAATCATCTGGTCTTAAGCGTTTGCTAAGTCAATCCCCAGTCCACTGTGAAGTTTTGGTGGGATAGTTTACATCTCGCACCTTGCCACTCCTCCCTTTAGGGGTATTGATGCGTCACTAAGATTTTTGCATAGCCGAGTTTACAAATAATAAAAAAGGATCACACTGCAGTATTTGTGTAACAGTGCTACAGGAAATCACTGGCTCCTAAATATGGAAGTGACCCGAGACGGGGTTATACGATCTTTCGGAGAGCAAAGTCCAGAATCAAGCGTTATAACTTCAACAGGCCAATAGCTATTGGTCCGGGTGAGTAACACATTGAATGCTTCATTCTCGTGGATTCTTGGAATCGATTTGGATTGGGCATTCAATATAAATAACCCATTTGCAAAGCTTCTAAACACAACCGTGGTATTACATTCTAGCTAGCTAGATAGAATTTTTCTGTGTTCCATCATTTCCAGAACAACGACAGCTTTGTGCTTGGATTTTTGTTTGCTAAACGGAGACGTGCAAACCACCATCCCCCTCCCCCCCCACACACCTAACCAGAACCTGCAGGTAGAGTACAATCTGTGCATAAGAAGTAATGGCAAAAACAATCCACATTACAGTACACTGGCCGAGTGCTCACATCTGACAGCTGACCATTTGAGAGCCATAAATCACTTTGGACTTTCTGTCTATCAGTCACTCAGTCAGTCAGTCAGTCAGAAAGAAAGAAAGAAAGAAAGAAAGAAAGAAAGAAAGAAAGAAAGAAAGAACGAACGAACGAACGAACGAACGAACGAATGAATGAATGAATGGATGGCGAAATGAAAAAGTAACGGTAGATGAGTTGTTAACGATAGTTTGAAATTGGGGAAAAAATCGGAAATCCAGATTATACGGACCGAAGCTCCACATGTTGCCATCAGTCCTGGGCGGTACGGATTTACTACGGCAGAAATAAAGAAAATCATTTCTTACCTGATTGGAGGTGAACAGATGGGCGCGCGTTTTAACATGAGCGCACCCACTGTTGTTTTCGTTTCACACACTCCCTGTTTGTGTTGCTTGGCCTAAGAACCGCGACAGTCGGTTTGGATGGCTGCACGTGTCTGATGCGTACCGGAAAACAGATGGGTGGGTGGGTGAGTGAGTTGGAGGATGATGACGGTGGTGCAATCAGATAGCACTTGTAACATAAACCATAAAGGTGCCAGCATGGAAATACTGATGAAGCCCAACGCATTATTATTCACTCCGTCAGGACTACTTGTTAACAAGCTGATAAAGATACTAACCTCGACAACGTAGGAGTCAGAAGATGCAATTATTGAAGCATGCCTGTTAGACGGTTTCGTTTTGCGTTGAAAAAGAAAAACGGTTGGATGCTTGTTGCAAAAATGCCTGGGCATGTGTCTCCGCGGAACAATCGGACCAAATCGTGTCGTGCCATTTCTTCGCTCATATTAGAAAATAAGTTGCATTCATCCCAGTCTTATTGGTCACTGAAGGATCGGAATGCGGAGTGATTGCGATGAAGGTATGCCTGATTTGGTATAGCTAGAAAACGTTCTCATTATCTCAAATGTGCACGGGCATCTGCCTCTGTCAGATATGAATTTACACATGAACTCCAAATAAGTTTTCGTAATATACGCTCGTTTATCTAAACGGAGCCGTTATTCTCCGGTCCATTTTGTTTCAAGCTGTCAGATCCCATCGATCGAACAGGGAAAAATTATGGGTAAGCACCATCACCAATTTGTTTCTGACAACCTAACAAGGCGGGAAGACAAAATTGCGAATGCTTCTCGATGCTAAGCTGTCGGCAGTAGCCACGAGCATCTTTGTGGGCACGCTGCCTGTGTGAAGGGATGGCAGCTCAACCGACAGTGCGCTTGAATCTGATAGAGCTGTCTCATTGGATGTCGGTGTTTGCATTATGGGCCTTGCTTGGAAAATCTTTTTTGGTGCACGGGCGTAGATCTAATCCGACTGTGTCAGGCAGCTTGTGAGTATAGGTAACACGATTAGATCGAGATCACGTTATCCCATTGGCTACTAGCTACCAGCTGACAGTGGAAGGCAGGAGATCATAACGTGAGTTGCACTAATCAATCAAGGTGCATCATTCGGATTCGACCACAAGAGGACTGGAACAACTCACGTGACAATGCTAATCCAGCCGAGAGAAATCCGGCAGAGAAATTTAGTCATTTTTGAGACAGCCTGTAAAGTAATTGGGAAAAGTAAGGAAGATGGAAAAACATTGGTATGCAAAACGGGCAGACGGCCTGATTTTTCACCATGTAAATGTCGGAGCTTTTCTGATCTGAAAATGACAACCGGTCGGAGATCTTTACACAGGTAGAAGTGTAGGAATCCACTTCAGATTTTCGTCAATCGTAACTCATAGATGTTTCACAGAATCAATCTTGGTAAGAGTTTTTGAGTTGAATGGAAGACGGTTTCGGATGGGTTAGCTGACCGATGAGACAGAGAGAAGAGAACAGACATTTTAAACCGTGGAGGATTCGATAAACAAAGGTGGAAAATATCGAGAAAGTTCACATCAGAATGTTTTACAACAACACAGTAGAATAAAGAAATAGATTCACCCATAGATGAAATCATGCGTCACCCACCTT